>JANSTR010159827.1:0-17420 GCA_025434805.1 Antipathozoanthus remengesaui
CCGGGTTGGCGCCACATCTTCATCATCTATCCATCTCTGCAGCTCTTCCCGGTACTGAAAGCAAAGCTGCGACTTTTTGGTCGGAAAAACCTAGGGGGGTCCATTTGAACCCCCCCCCCCCTGGACGTTTGAGGGTTAATGGCATAATAGGCTGCAGCTACACCCCTAACAGTACAAGTATTAATTTATATATCGTAACTGACACATGAGCAGCTCACGATCAGTCGCCATAGAAGCGACAGCGGTTGATAACTCATCAGCACTACATGGTTCGTTCTTTCAGCGACTGTCACTTCAATCTACCATACCGAAAAAGATGGAGGCTGTACATTTGACCGCAGTGCCTTGCGAACTTAACGAACGTGCGGCCATTATTTGGGAAACGTGTCCATGTACTAACAATATTGTGCCGGTATGCTGGGTTTGAAGTTTTCAGATCCTTTCTGTGCGTTTGTATGAGCGATTTCATGCTTTTCGCGCGCTAGGAGTTACGGGTAAATGTACCAGTCGCCATCTTTTTTGTTACGGTAAATTGTAGATCCCTTTTAACCTCAGTCACTACACTTCAATGTGGGACCTGCGGTTTCTCTAATATTAAAGTCTTGTTGGGCTTGGATGAATCCAATAAGTGTATATAACACAGTATAAGTGTGGAGTATGGTCAGATATTTTCACGAGTCATATGGACTGTAGTATTGGACGAGTCTAATACAGAGTACAAGTAATAATCAATCCGGCTATATACTATAATTGTTTAATAACAGATTCATTAGATTTATTTTCGCAACTTGTTTCGTCTTTCAAATTTACATTTTCGAGGTGAAAAAAAGAGAGAGGAACTATCCCTTTTATACCGGAACTTCCAGTTTTTAAAATGGACTTCAGTAGGTGCTCAGTCAGCCGCCAATGCCTTTAGCTCCTGCTCACCAATAGCATCAATAAAACGTTTCCAATATTCCTCTGCTTTCTTCCACAATTTCAGAATCTGATCGTTCCCGCACGACTCTAGGGTTTTGAGAAGGCAATTTTGGTAGTTTTTCACTGTAGCGAAGTAGTCGGCATCGTTGTCCATTTCAAACTTGGTTATGACTTCTCCTGCGCACTCGTAGTATTTGGTATCGTGTTCGCAGTTTTCCCAAGCTTCAGGATCTGCATTGAAATATCGGGTATATAGTGCTTTATTATACCTCAATGATAATCTACCAATCATGTGGCTGCATTACATTAAGGTATATAGTATTATTGTATACTTGTCCAGCTATTTCAGACAACTTGAGCATTAACATCTGTAATATACGCAGTATGAAATAATTATGGGGGGGGGGCTAGTATTTCATGTCGTGTGCCATTCACTGACCTACACGTGAAACGAAAGGCATCATCAAAATACAAAACAATTAAGTGATTTTGCCACACCATAATTTGAGGTCTGATTATGGCAATTTTCCCAAGATAACCTTTTTGGAAAAAGCCGTTTGCTGTAAATATGGACTGAGCGGGATATAAGCCCAACTTTCGTTTAGGAGTCAGTCTACTGAAAAACGTCTGAATTTGAATATTGAATCCTTAGGGTTTGGATTTTTGAAAACGCCTTAAAATAACATATTTATCTAATTTACGTCGAAGATTGATGTCAAGTCATTAAATGTCATTAATTGAGCTATAAATAATGCACTGTACTTGAATTCACTCTACTCTTAACTCGCTTGACTCAAAGTAATGGTTTCAAAATTCAGAGAAATGAAACAGCCTTTGGAGGGGACAGATCCAAGTTGCTTTTTCACTGGCTAACAGCTAAAATCATCATTCGTACCAACTGTATCCAGGAGCTCATTCATGTTGTATCCAGCTTTCTCAAGCGTATCTTTCTGGGCAGCATAGTCGTTGTCCACGCAGACCTTAATACGGCGCTCAATGATGTCTGCTTGAACCCAAGCAAACATGGCGTCGTTCAGGAGTTTCCTCTCTGTGCAACTTTGGTTGTCTTCAAGAGTGCGGTCTTTTAACAAACAATCCAGTGCCGCCTGCAAATAACGAGGAAGCTATTAGCTGATGTTGTTGGATTTTTAGTATAGCGCTTGAATTTCTTGATTGTATACTGAGAGAGAGACTGGCACTGGACCACAAATATCCGCTAGTGCCAGTTCTCACGCAACTTGACATTAGCAGCATTTTAGACTGGCGCGCAGTAGCGGACACTTGCGGACAGTGCCAGTATGAAATCTAGACTTGCCACAAATCGACTCACAAATTACAAGAAGTATTTTCCAAAGAAACGCAAGAGGTGAGTTTGTGCCTCACTCTGCTGGTCGCTTTAAAGGCTCGCTCGCTGTCGTCTTCAGTATTTCCTTGGAAAATACCTCTCGTGTGATTTGCGAGTCGACTTGTGGCAAGTCTTTACGAAATCATGCAATGTCAAAAATTGCTGCCACTTTACAGAATTAATTGATATTTGGCATGTGTAATTAGTTGTCTTTGTACTTTCAATAAATAGTAGCCATGTGGTGTTTCCATGGTAACTATAGCCCAATAAATGATATCACATCATGTGTGCAGAGTGACCAGTCTGATCAGTACGTGCATCTTGACCTTGGTGGATTGTATTGCTAAAAGTGGCATATTATGCAACTGATAGTGCTCACATGTCTTAGCAAATTGTGCCAAAAGCATTTCAGAATCTTCAAATTATGCTCCTGATTTCCGAAATTATACAATAGTTGACTTATCCACGATACATACAGGAGCTGAAAGCTCGTTCAATAACAGAACTTGATTATTTTATAATTACATTTTAAATATCTAAGGACTAATTATTCAAACATAGGATATACAAAAAGTACATAAAAGTACACTCTAATTTTTGTAAGAACCTTTATTATAAGTACGTCAAGGTGAAAATCGGCCAAAATTTAAGAATATGCTAAGAACACACACTGAAGGCTGAGAACTTTATTTTCTTACATTACGGTACAAAGTCATGGAATCAACAAATAGTCGATAGTGGAACATTGTTTGCAACTAGAGTATCAGATAGGGTAAAGTACATTGACATTTTACAAGAACAATTTACAGGACTCATTATTTTCTCTCTTACTCTCTCTATACTTGTATATCAAATATTTAAGCCCGTATCTACTAAATCCTAAGAATTTCTATCCCAATTAATGTGTTTTGTTTCCATTTTCAATCTTTGGAATTCCCAATTTTCTTTGTGCCAATTTACCGTGAAATTTTACACCTCCAATCTCAGGAATTCCAAGGAATTCTTAAGATTTCCTAAGAATATTTTCTCACGAATTCATAGGTTTTTCCGCAAGGATTAACTTCCCCGTCCCAAAGACAGGTTTGACAAGGACAAAACAAGAGACGTCGTCTACAAAATTTAATGTGACAACTGCGCTTGGGTTTACTACGGTCAAACCGATAGAGCAATAAAAACATGGTTAAGTGAACATCGAGGAGCGACCAGAAATGTTAACGAACATTGAATACGAGGGGCTTAATTTGCGCATGTGTCCTACCTGACAGGCATCGCAAGTTATTCTGAGATTCTGTTTCCCTTGTGATGCGTCTCGAATGGTTTTCTTCCAGTTTCGAAAACACTGATGCAGAATATGCTTCTCGCAGTCTTCTGTTCCACTCATGGCCGGACCATCATTTGGTATTCGTTTCTCCCCCACATACGCTAGAATGATACATTTGTACAAGTCATTTGTTTTGTTGCTACACAGATAATTTACAAACAAGCATTCATGCCGCATCCTGGACATAATGACACTGACAGCTTCGTTGTACATAAAAATTCATACAAATGTTTTTATTATTTAATTCATTTAATACCATGTAAGATTTGGATATCAATCTTTTGACTAGTTTTCTGTTCTAAAATGCTGGAAAATGCATTTAAGAGATTCTAAAATGTAAAAAGTGGTTTGAGCCGCGGGGCTGGGATATCTCGCGTAGAGACTGTTACAGACAGACAGTACCGACAAATAGTACACAAACAGAATGCCTATTCCAGACAGATCCAAGTTGCTTTTTGACTTCCTAAGTCAAACATGAATTCATGAAAGGCATTTTATCATAAAGCATTATTCTTGATGGAGATGTAAAAAAGAAATTCTGTTACGCTAGTTTAGCGAAAGCATCGTCAAGGTTACATTTCGATACACGCCATGACCTAGCTGATTCCGGGTGGAAAATTAAACCGATACGAAAGTGTTGAGGTCTCATTAAAAGACCAGTTGACCGAACAAGAAACGAAAATATAGGACTGGGTCTGTCCACCCAAACGGTCCCAGAAGGCAGTGGCCAAGTGCCGAGGATGACCACATGTTCCGTCCAGGTCATAGTTGTTGATAATGTAATGTCACTGAGATATGAAAAATGATCAACGTTTTCTATTATATTGCCATTCACTTTGATTGTAATGCTGCTTATTTTAGATAACTTCTGGTTGCTCCCGATGATAATAGCTTCACTTTTCTTTATGTTTATTGTTAGTTTATTGTTCCTTAGCCAGTCACATACGGTGTGTAGGTGTGCATTAAGCTTCTCCTCCAGGTCATTTGGGTTGGCCGAGAAGCAATACAACACAGTATCATCCTCGTACAGGGATACTTGAGTGTGTTTCACAAAGTCAGGTAAGTCGTTGATATAAATAATAAAAAGCAGCGGGCCCAGTATGCTTCCCTGTGGTACGCCAACATTACATGGGAGTGGGCCAGACAATTCTGGACCACAAGCTGTTCTCAGTGTCCGTGAGCTTAAATAAGATTCAAACCACGGTAAGTCTTCGTTACAGACGCCAACAGCCAACAGTTTATTAAGAAGAATACTGTGATTGACTGTATCAAAGGCTTTGGAGAGGTCGAGGAACACAGCACCACACAATTGTCCGTTTTCCATTTTAGCTAGGATCTCATCAGTAAAGTTGGACAAGGATGTTGTTGTAGAACATTTGGGACGGAAGCCATACTGTTTTTCGTTCAGCAACTTATTTCTTGCAAGATATTCATAGAGCTGAGTGTGAACGGCCCTTTCGAGGAGCTTACTTAAGGTAGGTAAAAGTGAGATGGGTCGATAATTGGATGCACATTCCCTATCTCCAGATTTAAACAGAGCAATAATTTTAGCGCATTTCCAGATTGAAGGAAAGGTGTGACTACTGGTAGATCTGTTCAGTAGCAACGATACTGATGGGGCAATTACATCGGCGGCATCTTTCAATAGCCGAGCACTTATATTATCAAGTCCAGTTGCTTTATTGGCTTTCAGAGACTTTAGTTGGGAAACTACGAAATGCTTATCAACGGGTAGAATGCGGAAGCTGGTATTTTCTTCTGTCTGCCGTTGAGGTGTTACCCTGGTGACAACTGAAGATAGGCGATCAGCTAGTAGACCTTATTATCCTAATAGACCTCATTAGTTATTATAAGCCATTATTAGACCCTAGTAGAACGTATCAGCCCTTATTATTCCTTATTATTCCTTATTAGCCTTTATTAGACTTTATTATTCCTTATTATTCCTTATTAGACCTTATTAGCCATCATTAGACCTTATTTGACCTTTTTAGCGCTTATTAGAATTTATTAGCCCTTATACAAAACTTATTAGACCATATTAGATCTCATTAGTCCTTGTTAGACTTTATTAGTCCTTATTAGCTATTGTTACCCCTTGTTAGACCTTATTAGCCCTTATTAGACTTAATTAGCCTTATTAGATCATATTAGTGCTTATTAGCCCTTATTTGACCTTATTAGACCTTATTAGAACTTATTATCCCTTATTAGATCCTAGTAGACCTTATTAGTTCTTATTAGCCCTTATTATACCCTATTAGAACTTATTAGCTTTTGTTATTTTTTATTAGACCTTATTAGAATTTATTAGCCGTTATTAGCCCTTATTAGAGCTTATTTGCCTTTATTAGACCTTATTAGCCCTTATTAGCCCTTATTAGAACTTATTATCCCTTATTAGACCTTATTAGATCCTAATAGACCTTATTAGTTCTTGTTAGCCCTTATTAGACCTTATTAGAACTTATGAGCCCTTATTAGCCCTTTTTAGACCTTATTATCCCTTATTAGCCCTTATTAGACCCTATTAGACTTCATCAGCGGTTACTTGCCCTTATTAGCCTTTATTACGCCTTACTAGCGCTTAGTAGAACTTATTGGACCTTGTTAGTCCTTATTAGACCTTACCAGCCCTGATTAGACCTTATTAGACCCTATTATACTAGACCCTCTTAGAACTTATTAGTCCTTATTATTCCTTATTAGACTTTATTAGAACGTATTAGCCCTTATTAGCCCTTCTTAGACCTTATTATACCTTGTTGGACCTTATTAGACCTTACTAGCCTTGATTAGACCTTATTCGACCCTATTGGACCTTATTAGCCCTTATTAGAAATTAGACCTTATTACTATTAGACCTTATGAAATCTGTTTGGAAGTCGAGCATCTCACGGGAGCTGAAGATAAAGTTCTTTTGTGCTACAGCTGAATCAACACTTCTGTATGGAAGCGATTGCTGGGCGTTGAATGAAACACATCAAAAATCCTTGGATGGTACATATACACGTATGCTTCGAGTTGTACAGAACTACCACTGGCAATAAGTAATATATAGCGAAGGGAACACAAACTAAACAACACATTGTGCATCTACCGTGCTCTACAGCTCTTCACAAAACCTATCGCATTTGAGGTTGTTCTGTATTTCTTCTTCTTGTGGCCTTCGCCTCCTCGACACCCCTTGCCCGGTTCCTTGCCACTTCCTGTAAGTGGCCCCACCAGATCTCGACGTTATCTTCTGTTAAGCATGCAACACTTCTTTGCCAAGCTTGTCAGGGGTGGAGGATCACAAGGGTTCCTCTTGAAGGCCCATTCAATTATCTCTGACGGCGGTAAAGCCCGTATGGATTTCTTGGTTTCATGAAGCGCCATGAGCCTCTCGACGTCAGTAATGTAATGGCCTGAGCACGGCTTATGGCCACAGTCCTTACATACTTGTCCCCAAGGCCTTTCGCTGTCTATTACAGGGTATTGCTCGCGGCTGGAATTGACTGGTACATTAGCTTTACTACAATGAAACGCGTAGGTTATTACAAAACGCGTAATTATTATAAAATGCCGCAGAACACCCCCCCCCCATCCGTCTCTAATAAACCCTCCCTCCTCAGAGGAACCGTAATCTCCCTAGGGCTTATTAGAACGTTTACGGCAATCAGGTCAAATTCGCGTTGCCATAACTCATAGGCTAACTTCTCTCGTTTAAATGCCCTAATATTGTTGTTTTCTTATGTTTTGGTTGGAAAATGTCATATGCGATGTAAATAGCTTTATGTGAATATAAAATATAGTTAAATAAATTCAATACAATGAAAATACTTTTTTGCTCGAGAATCCTGACATATATCCTGACGTTATTTTAAAAATCCGTGTGAGTAGCAAATTCAGTAGGTATGTACGTGAATACATGAATTGGTAGTAGCTACTAGAAACCTTTTCGGAAAAATTCAAAATCTCTAGAAAATATCGCAAAAAAAATATTGAGGGGAGGGGAGGGGGTAATTGTCCCCTTCCCCCCATTGCCTGTTTAAGGTTTAGGTTTTAAGAGGTCAAACCTTACTGTAAGTGGTTACTCCTCAACCCACATTCAAAACAGATTCACAGGGATGGTACAAGCGGGAGTATGATTCAAGGAAAATTAAATACTAAGCAAAGATTTAGTTGTCAGTAACCTTTTCTTACAAATTGAGCCTATAATTTGCCTAAAATTATTCTAAGTTTATACATAATAAAATATGTTTTTCTGGTTCAGACCTTAATTTGTAACTAAAGTGTAAGAAAATGTTCATAAAGATTGTTCTTACTAAATAGCATGTAACTCGCCAATTAATATGTACTGTAGTATCCACTTTTCCCACTTAAATCGGTTGGAGGTCATTAAATTTTCATAATTTCAGTTATTGGAGGTATCAGTTGTTGGCATTTAAGTAGACGCAATGTAATTAGGTCTTGTTTGGGAGCTGAACTATTCACGGGTGTCCCTGTACAGTGTCAGCGAAGCTCATGAGATTATGCCATTAGGCATGATCTAGAGAAGCAGAGAATTTCCATTTTAAGCACGTGTAATGATGAAGTGTTCTTCAGGCAAGGAATTGGAGACAGTGATTGTCAAAACAAGGTACAACATCCGATTTTTTTTCTTGCAGGTTCAATACACGCACCTGGTGTCTTTAAATCCCTACAGAATATTTGCAAAATCATGCACTTTTTATTCATAGTTATTAAAAATTCCATTTCCTGATTATATTTTTGGTACACGACATTACTTCCCTACAAAGGTAAAGTTTATTTTAAAATTGTTCATGGTAAGACCACTCTGTGATATATAACGACATTATCAACATCTGTAAACAAGACATAAACATTCGAAAAACTACCGATCTGAATTAACTTTTAGAACATGAAAATATCAAACAGAGTCGCAAAAAAGTTACTTCCAAAATGAAGAACAATACAGAGGTTGTGATGTCCGTTTTCTTTTGCTTTTCTGACGGTCATGGTGAACCGACAAAGAATGCGAGCACAGACAGTTTTTAGTGTTAATTGGAAAGTACTTAGTGTATACAACTGTATTATCAACAAAGAATAAACAATTGAAAGTGAAAACCTAGCCAAACGAGTCCTCGAACAGCGTATTCAATTTTCAAATTTCACTCAGTTCTAGTCGTGAAGCTTCGCTGCTACTCCAGAAAGCAGCTATCAGAAAGTATTAAAAATGATAAAAGATATATTTTATCATTTGCAAATAGCCATATTTGAGGTATCTGTCAATGTTGCGAGTTTACAAAGCTCATTTTGTTGTCTAAACTCTTTTTACGCTACTTATAAAATCAAACATCTGCCATACATCGGAAACCTTCTAATTTTGGAATAATTTATACACATCGAACTACTCTGTGTTGGAATAGTCACTGCGTGGAATTTATTTTGTTTCAGCAATGTTCATACTTTCTGTTCATGGCGGAGCCTTTCGTCACGTGACAAACAGGTGCACAGAACAATGGCTGTGCACCACAGCGAAAACGAGAAAAACCGCAAGACAAATGCTTATACCATAGCAACTGAAGCAGCAAAAATCCTGTTAGCCTGAGCAAATCTTATTTCCTTTACATGCGAGATTTCGGTTAGGACTTACAAAGCTAGTTACAAACACTAATGCATAATTATGCTGCATGTTTTATGCAGTGCCATTTCTCGAGGGACTTGTTGAGCCAATCTTTAGTTATCGAGGACAAATATGCTTTTATAGCAAATAGCTGAATTCTACAAGCTCTAACATTTTGTTTTCTTTTCTTGTAAATCCGCAAAGTCCATTTCATGAGTTTCATGAGATTGATGTTTCCTATATTTGATTTTACAGGATATCGATGTTAATTTTAAGGCTGGTTGATTTCATTTTCATAAATTTACCAAAATGCATTGTTCTGTAACTAAAATCTGTTTAGGGACTGGTAAGCTGATAAGGGACTGGACGGCTTTAAGAGGAGGAAGGGACACTCAAAAAGGGATTTGCTCACGTCAAGTTACTGCAAAAGTGGGGGGGGGGGGGGATAAACTTCGACAATCCCAGGTCATAAATAATGGTTGATCCCTTAATAAAACTAAATATGTCCTACTGCTCTCTTACGATATTTTAGTAGCAAGTATATTCGTTTCGTTCCCTTTTCAAGACAGTATAGTATTGACTATCGCAAGAGTTTGCAAAGAAAAATGTTCTTGTTTCAAAGTTCAAACACAATGTTTTTTTTTATTTCCGGAAAAAGAATGTTATTGTTTGCACTAACTGATTTCGTTTGATCAAAGCGTTGTCTTTGTTGGACTCAGGCTTTCATTAAAAAAAAAGTACTGACAAGAGAACTTAGGAAACGTACTACATCTACATTACTAAGGTCCCGTCCACACGGATGCGATATTTTTGAATCCGCAACTTTTTCTTTCCGTATTCAAAAAAATCTCCGTCCACACGTAGCGTATTCAAATCGAATTTGCACATCCACATGAGTGAATATCGTATTCACTCTAGTACCCAGGGCATTTTTATGTTTTTCCATCATATCGATGAATGTTTCATTGCTTGCTAAGAGACTGGTCACTACTTTCTACGTCATCGTATTCGAAAATATTCGTATTCGCCGTCCACATGGTATCGGATTCGTATCGTATTTATTTCTTCCCACTCTTCCCACTCAGAGCGTATTCAAGAAGTTCCAGATTCGATGCCGAATTCACCGTATCCGTGTGGACGAAAGCCATATCCGGATTCAAAAAATTCGTATCCGTGTGGACGGGGCCTAAAATTGTGTTTCTTACAAGTTAAGATCGATGACCTTTTAGTCTGAAATAGTTGAAACAAACACCGAAAGTGAATGATGCCAAACTCTTGATAAAATCAATACTAAAAATAAGTATTATTAGTAAAATAAGTATTATTAGTACATGTTAATCCCGACAGCGATGGTTATATAGGGTGGGGGAGGGGAGGGGATAGAAATTCCCCTGGATAATGAGGCTTTTCCCTGTTCATAGCCAAAGGTATCATTTTGGAAAACTGAGAGAGCCTAATTCTCCTTGATTTTAGTGTCAGCGCTAGCACACGCTCGAAAACCTTCAGATATTGCTTTGCATATTTCCCCAAATTTGTTTGTATTAATTACTGTAGTCCAATTTTATCACAATTTTTCTTTCCTACAAACGATAAATTACATAAATACTCGATTCTAGCTCTAACTAACGAATTTAATCTTGTTTTTTATTGCCAGCTATGGAATATTACATTTTACGTTCATACCGACTCTGTTTCTCAAGAGCCTCATGTTAGATCCATACAAGGTTAGGCGATGTGCATGTCTGAAGTCCTGATCAAGATTAAGGCGCTTCATTTCCAATGTCCAAAGCCGTTGCTGTACTCAAGTTGTTTTTCTCATTGCTGAGTCTAAATTCCACTGAACTGGCACCGTCGTCTTCACGTAATTCTACAAACACTTCCTTACCCGTCACTAACACCCCAATTCTCCTTAGGCAAATGAACAGACTGTCTGCTGAGATTGGTCAAGCTTCTCGGTTTCCGATACCAGACGATAAATACCATAACATACACGAACTTCAGCTAGAGTTACTCACAATAAATAGAGGCAAAATTCCTCCTTCTTCGTGGTTGCGCTTTGATGAAAAACTTCGAGTAATTTTTGCGTTCCCTCTTCCAGGAAATGAAGGGAATTTTCAATATTTGCTTGTTGCGCGTCATAAGAAGAGTAATGGAGAACAAGTAGAAAAGATAGAGATTGACGTGAGGGGACAAACAAGAAAACACAATCATGAAGTTATTCTTACAACGAGTTTTAACTTTCTCCAGTTCTCGACAGACGTCATGACGAGGTTCGATTTTGCACAAAAAATGGCTCGATATTGTGTGAACAGCGACCTTTCTGGAATATGGTTAAAATCATACAACAAGAAAACTAAAACTGTGACAGTGGCGTTTAACACAATAGAGTACACTCCTTGTAATCTAGATGCCATCAACTCCATAAAATCTCGAATGGTTGATAACAACGCCAGAGTGAAAGCCGCGTTTCAGAGAGCCTTGTCATCCAGATTTAAGGTTAAAGGTGTTTCGATCAATCTGATAGGGCCTTGCGATCCTGGCAAAGAGCCTGAATCTGGCACGTTTGACTGGGGCATTTGGAAACACGTACTTCCGCCATTGATTTTGATTGTCATCGTGGGTGTCCCAGTTAGTATATCATGTGTCGTGCGGAAATCTCGTCCGAAACGCCGCGTCGCAGGTGAATCAGGAAAAGGGCGCGGTAGATTAGGAGGGAAGAAGGATGACCTTACCGATTTTGGTTTCCATACTGTACACTATAGTAATAGATATCATTCTGATTCCAAAGCGGATGGAAATAGAGACATTCCCAATGGGAGCCCATCAAATCATTCTTCAGAAATGGCTCAAAATCGTTCAAGCAATCTGCCGAATGGATTGGAAAACTCTGTCGCAAACAACCAAAAAAGCTCCATACATCTGACAGAAAACGCTGATAAAAAGAAAGAAGTGTTTATCGGAAAATCGGACCTTAACATTCCATGTTATTACAACTTTGATCCCAACCAACCGCAAGAACCAGAAAAGTCCGCTTTCGATTCGACCTTTGAGAGCTTTGGTGAGTTTGCAGGGGCAATTTCGTCAAAGCTTAAGGATATCAAAGATGTGGCAGGCAAGTCGGTGATAAACGTGTCTTCGATATTTGGACAAAACACAGAAGAAGAGATGGCAAAGAATACAAAACAAAACAATCCTGAAATGGAACTTCAACCTCTGAACAGCGCTTCCTCAGAAACAAAAACAGCCCCTGGAAACAACACAGTTCAAACAGCAGAGAATATCACTGATTTGCCAACTTCCCAGCATTCGGGAGGAGAAAATAGAACTAGAATGGAAACAAGCAGCAAGCAAGAAAAAATAAATTCTACATTTCACACTGCAAGGACAGAAGACCAAGTGCCAGGAGATATTGATCTAATGCAGCACGTATTAGAGCGAATGTCCGTAGCATCCGCCCCACTGCCACAACACAGTGGACAAATACAGATTAAAAGTGCCATCAGCCAGAAATTCAATACACTCAATACTTTTGGGCAGTTACAAGATGTTAACGTTGAGACAGGAAATGCTTACGATATGAATGGGCAGTTTTACAACACCACAGGTCACATACCAAGAAGAAGAGCCCGGAATGCTAATGTAGTCAATTGGGATGCTAGATTTAGGAGTCAGGAGAGTGGCTTGCTACCAAATTATATTTATTCTTCAAATATGAATCAATACCATTCTCAATTTGACGTACCCATTACCACAGCAATTTACCACAGCAATGTGAAACATCCCCAAATGCGCAAGTCACAAACGTTTCATGGAGGATTTGTTTCTGTGCCAAAACGCAAGATTTCGATCTATGAACAACCTGATACCCATCGTTTGCAAACCAGTTACAGCCAGTTCAACAGGTCTAGAAGCGAATTATCCCTTAACTATGTTAGCAATAACCTGGAGCAAAATCGAGTTTTGTCCAAGAGTGACCTTTGCTTGTATCAAAGTAACATAGAATTTACTTCTCACATCGACCCTGTGGACAACAGGCAAAGAGACGAATTATCGCTGTACTACATCAATGGCGGTGGTTACGGTATTAAAAACAACGTTCAAGAGAGCGGTGGTACTTATTTAGAACACAATACATTTGAATACCTTCCTCGTTACGCAATGCCTGAAGACAATGCAATATCCTGTGACGTATCCTCGGAGCATACTACATCACATTTCCTCCCTACCGACCATTTGACGTCACCGCATACCCTATCAGTGTATACGATGCCAGATCAAGTAATGTCTAGCCAAGTGAGCCCAACCCATGCACTACCTGAATACAGGAGACATTCAGTTAGCGCTGCTGAGCTTCCAGTTTTTATTGTTGATGACTGTGGTTTTAGTGAACCGTTCACCAGCAACTCGTATAGAAATCAGATGAATCAGGACAAAACCAAGTCTTTGTTGACTCTGCCTGTAATGACAAGGGGGAGTGGGATTCACTGCGAGTTTGGTTTCACCCCTACGTCTAGCTACGAAGATACAATGTCTCCACGTGACACATATCACGAGTACCTTAACCCGTTACCTTCACCTAACGAGCCTGCTAATCATCTGCCAAATTCATTCAGTAAAATGGGGGGTATCACCTACGATTCAGGTGGTGTACAATACCAGCAGGTGTGTACTGACCCCCATTGGATGGAAGAGGAATACGAGAGGGACAATTATTATCAGCAACAGCCTAACGCGTATGGTACCTTTGCAAAGTCCATGCCGAATTTGTTTGACGAACAGCGTGGATACAATGCATACGCCACAGGTAGGAGTAACACCTCGCGGAAGTATTATCCTGGACATTATACGGACGAAGAATGTTCATTACTGACAAAAGTGCACGGTTCTGAACAGACAACTGAACAATCAAATGCTATCGAGGATGCTACTGTTGTTGGTTTCCTCAAAACAAAAGTTTCGAGTCTTCTCGGATGAAAGGTCATTGATTCCACAAATCATGGGCCAGCTGCAGTTTTCATTAAGACCTTTTTAATTGAGTTACTCAAATAGATGAACACTGTCATAAATTTATCATTAAATTATACATCAGAAAGTTCTAAATTTGCGAAAAGATCTTGATCTTATATACAAGTCAACAAGCAAGGAGTCATGTTTTAAGTTGTGAGCTCAAAAATTATAACCCAGCCCTAACCTTAACCCTAACTCTAATGCTGATCCCATTGTTCAACTATGTTCGCCAAATTCTAGGCTGAATCGAACTCATATTGCAGTATTTGTGAATATATCGATCTGTAGTTCAGTACAAAGGATGCAGGGATTAATAGAGTATTTGGGTTTTCGAAGGGTATTCTCAATTGCGACTGAACTGACACAAATTTGTATGTGAAGAATTAATGATTCTTTCTTGATAGCTTAAAAAGTTCATTTAAACAAGAAACGTTTCCTAGGTAAACATTGCCTACAGGTTCTTAAAGCAATCACAGAAGACTTTTTGAGATGGACTAAATTATTTTATACGAATTGATAAACAAATCTAGAAATATTAATGACTGAATATTTTTAATAGCAGAGGGCGCGTGTGCAGAGAAACAAAAAATTGTATTATTATAGGTTTCCCTTTCCACGCCCTGGCTAGCAACGATAGGTGCCAACTGAGGTACTTGAACTGAAATTAGGTAATATTGGTATCGCTTTGTACATTGGATTTTACACACACACAAAGCTACGGTGTGTATGTTGTATAGTAATTTATCCCAAATTGTACATCAAGAAAACAGTTATAACAAGAGTTGCGTGTTAGTGTTGTCATCTTTTAGTTGTTCATGTAGTTTTCAATGTAGCTGTTGTTGTTATTGTTGACATATTTGTCGTTGTTCTCGTTTTTGTTACCGTCATCGAGATTATCATTGTCGTTATTCTTGTCATTGTCATTGTGCATGTGGTTATCGTTGTTGTTGAAATTATTGTCGTATTGTTGTTGTTCGTTGTTGCCGTTGTCTTCGTTGTCATTGTTGTTATGGTTGTCTTTAGTGTTTATTTAAATGTAACATCATTACTATTATCAACTCTTTATGAACCATAAGGAGGTCTCGTCTTACTTTTTTTCATTCGTATGATGAACTTCACTCAGAACTAGTATTGCTAATTTATTATAAATATTACAATTTCTGAAAACGAAAGAAGTCATTTTTAATTAGTACGTTGCTATTTACAACAGTGTCTTACACTCCATTATGTTTTGCTACAGTTTGTCAGGAGTCAGGTTGTGATTGTTTTCTTGTTGCTGATTAGTCAAAATGCCAGTAACTCAGATTGTGATTGGTTCATTCAGCTATCCGATAACAGGGCTTTATTATTGGACAATGATGAAGGAACTTAAAGGATAATGGAGTGCTGGTAGAGCAGTTGTAATTATTGTAATAACGTAGTATACGCTATAGTCCTTGTTGATAGGGCTGCACTTATGTGTTCTTGTTGTTATTGCCCTCGTGCCATTGTTGCCACTGTTATGAGGAGTATTTGAACGATGTTAGAGTTAGTATAAGTACTAGCATGGTTTTATTAAATACAAAACACTAGATATCGAATTTCTGATAATCTGATTGGCTCTCTACTCACGGTATAAATCTTAATCCTGTAGTTTGTCCAAATATGGAAATTGACAACTTTATCATTGAAAATTTTCCCTCAAAATGGCCAAAAACTTGAATCGGTAGAAAATAAAATGTTTTCCCAGTGTTTTATATTTAATAAAATAATTATTCCACTCACACTCGTTGGATATTAGCTTATGATAGCCGACTCGGTGCTTTGCACCTAAAAGCTCATATCTAACGCGCGTTCGTGGAATAATTGTTAATTGTATTGTGGTATTTAGAATAAATACCATGAGCGATATTTCAAAGTTGGTCTACGTAATTTCACGAGCCGTTAGGCAATTGAAATTTGGAAAAAATTTCAAATATCATCTGTTTATTTTGAGACTGTCACGGGAAACTAGCTTGCGAGAGCACGTCGTTCAATGGCGGGAAACTAGCTCGCAAGCGTTCTAACTTTGGTTAATGGCGGGAAACTAGTTCGCGAGCGCACGTCAGTTAATGGCAGGAAACTAGTTGATGAGCGCATGTCCTCTAATGGAGGGAAACTGTAATTTTCACATGTTGGTATTTCAAAATTACGCTTAAATACCACTGCTCTCGACCACTCAGATTTAAGAAATTTCTTAGGTAATTGTATAAAAACTGTTACTAAAGGGACAGTATCTTACATTTTATTAGGACATCCTAGTTGTTATCGCTGTTGTCAATTTTCCTGTCGAACAGGTCACGTTTGTTGCCTTTGTTGTAAAGCGGTGACAATAAAGTTACAAAGAAATGCATGTGTCTTTGATGAACATTTATTTACTTGGCTAAGCCTACAACTGACAGACGAAGCTCTGGACAATTCTTTCATAGCGGGTTCCCTCCAACGAAAAACCTTTGACGTTGTGTCAAAGAATTGATGTTTTAGTGGCCCTTTATTCATAGTACAGAATGCCCAGAACCAACAAATCAGTCCAATATTAGTTTGTAAATTGTACAGTACGTCGAAGATGCCGCAACAACATAATAGGAAAAAATGTTAAATTTCTTTCATTGTAATCGTTTAATTAGGGAATGGTCTATGCTAAGCATGCGTGCTTCATCGAGTTATGGGGACGAACCGAAACCGAGTTCTTCTCTAGCTTCTCAAGTGCTTTCCTAAGTTTCCTAGTGTACCCATAACTCTATAGATGTACAGTAAAAGCATGGACCATTCCTTTTAGAGCATTGCCAATGCAGTAAGAATGAAATTTATCTATTTCGTTCTCCGTCAGGGTTGCAAAATCATTGTATGCCGACCGGGTTATTTTGGTTCGTATATTCCATTACTAAACAAGGACTAACCCAAAGGTTAGATAGTTCTCCTTCACTTTCATGTTCGTCGCTTTCCATTATCATTTCGTTTTTCTCCATTTGGAAACCTTTCAAAAACAATATTTTTAAATTTGCTTTTCGTGTGTTGCCATATTGACGCACGGGTGACGCCTCCATGGAAATATGGATGCATGGGCGTGCGTCTATCGAGATATGTATGCGCGCTCACGGATTCCCTAAATATTCTCGGATTTTAGCGCTTTGTTGGTGTACCTGAGTATTGTAGAATGAGAGATAAATTATTATATTCAGGGCCATAGCAAGCCACGGAAA
>JANSTR010159828.1:0-10128 GCA_025434805.1 Antipathozoanthus remengesaui
CTACTACTACTACTACTACTACTACTACTGCTACTACTATTACTACTACTACTACTACTACTACTACTACTACTACACTACTACCACTATTACGACTACTACTGCTACTACTACACTACTAATACTGTATAGTATTACTACTACGGCTGCTGCTGCTGCTGCTACCAGTACTAATAACAATAGTATCGGTAGTAATATTACTAATAACTTTACTTCTCCTTAATGATACAATAATAATACTAGGTAATTAATAAAGAAACTGACGTGATATGCATGAATTGGTATGTTTATGAATTTCTGCTTTGGGGGAGTTCGTATATAAAAATAGTTTGCATGATGGTACACTTGTTGTCTTTACCATTTTCAAAATTTCCCCAGTAAGTAGAGATTAGTTGCAGCTAAAAAGTCGTCCTCGGCACCAGATATAACGAAGTCTGACGAGAAATTTACTAAGGAAAAGTGGGTGGGATTACGTTGGATTCTGTTTCGGTCGCTCTTTTACACGACCGTCAACCTCTCCACATAGACACAGCAAACCGAATATAATTTCACGAATCTGCCAATACAAGATTATTCATTGTGACTGCCACTGCTACTCTCTCTATTTTTGCAGGCAGGAGTATGCAAAATTGCAGTTAGTCTTCCACGTAATCAACGCAAAACCTACTGACAATTTCCAAAACAAATTAAAAAGCAGCCAGAGTATCATTATTTGTCTTCTTTGTGAAAATACTAATCGATCGGGATAAGAAGCAAGAGCATTGTGATCATTTTTTGTGTCAATCAGAAGTCTAGGTTTGTGTCTTCAGGAGATCCCTGTATAAATATCTACAGCAATAACAGAAAAAGGGGTATCCCGTAGTACGTTTAGATAGGAAACTAAAATTGATCTTCTGTTTACTTAATCCGATACGTCGTTATTTCACAGATTAATGTAATAATTTGTGATTCGGTTTGAAGCTTGCGCGTTCAGAGTTATGCTTTCCAGTGCGATATCTGCTCTAAGAAGCTGGTTTTTAGCCACATCTAGTTTTACTCAAACACTCTTACACCTTCAACAAAACATTGTGCCGTCCTTAATTACCTATTCAAAAACAGATTCGAAAGAACCCGAAGTACTATTCCTCGTTTTTGTCTTTTTACGAAAGCAATAATTGTGTCTATATCAGAAGGCTGGTTTTCTTCAGGAGATCCCTTTTGTGTTATTGTGATATATATATATAAATAAATAGAAGTCGACCACACAATATATAAAGAAGTCGACCACGCAATACAATGGTCTATTGTCAAACACGCGCCCGCTCATAAGGCAGGATCCGCCCGCTGCAATTTATGTCCAAGCGAGAAACTTTGCATCCTCGAAGCGGACAAAGGCACACACCTCAACAAAAGATCTGAACTCATCTCAAAATGCAGGCATCTGAACAAGTTCCTTGCGGCCAACCAAAAACCTTCTTGAAATCAAAAGCAATACAAATCTGACTTTTAAAACTGCTTTAAAATAGTTTGACTCCTTTGAAGCGCATCAGTCTGATGATCGCGGCAACCCAGCCGCGTGGAACTCCGAGAAACTGAATGCGCCTTTTAAAATTTTATACTTTATATTCATATATTATAATCACCCAGACCAGTATGTAAGTTTTATCCTCTTCGCAATCTTTTACTAATTTGGAAAGGGTAAAAAAGGTAGAAGTTTTTAGAAGAGCAATGCGAGAGTCTAGTCTCTTTGTCGTATGAGTGGTTACTTCGATCACATAAGCTGCTTGGATTGGTGTAAAGTCATGCAGGGTCGCCTTGTGGGTCGCCCAATCTGGTGATGCGACTTTCGATGTGAAAATATATGACAATATATCATAATTTATGTTATTTTCCCAAATAGTTCCAGTAGAAAACTTCTTAATCCACCAGACACAAGCTATATCAATCACTTCTGGCAAGGTCGATGCAATCAAAGTGACTTCGTTGCTTCTGTGTTACAAGTAGGAACATAAAATTCAACTCATAACAGAAGAAATAGGAACAATCCATCTCGATAGCAACCTAACAAAGACCATCCGCACGATTTGCCTATTTAGAAACTTAGATATTTATATATTTTTACTTTGAAACTGGTTTTCTGTCAGTAAACCTTGGAAGATGCACGCGCTTAAGTTGGGACCGTTCACTTGTTCACTTTTGCTTATAACACATTGTTCGGCATCACTGTATAAATGTACCGTTGTTTATCTCGATGAAAACTCGACAAGACGGGCGAGAGGATCAAGAAAGAATTCCGACCGTGCATTTTGGTTTGAAAACATTCATATCTTGGTTTCTTTTACCTGCGGCGACGTCTTTTCAGGAGATTCGGAAAGATTTCAAATGTCATTAAGAGTTGGAAACTGCGAAATTCGATGTTTGCACCTTGTTTAAGATGATGAAGTATCATAAAAATAAAGTTTAAGATTCTTGGTAAAGTTGTATGAAGATTAATACACAACTATATCTACAATGTAGTGTTACCTGAAATGGTGTGCTTTCGGATGACAACCATAAGAACTATCAACAGCACAAATGGCTTCATTTTATCACTTCTTTTCTTCCCTAACTTTGTATCGCTCCACTTCAGTGCAGTATCAAACTAACAACACGCGTTTCAACTGCAAACACTACGTATCTTTCCTTGTAACTGATTGGTTTGTTTTGTTATACGCAAACCACCTGGGAAGTCTTAGAATCCCAAGGAGACCTACAATGAGCCAAAGGTGCGATAAAAGGAAAAGAACTATATTAAATATTCTTGTTAAATACTTTTAAAAAAAATTTAGACGGTGTCTGCGGGTAGGTAAAACGGATAATAGAATCAAACAAAGGTTGAAGAAAACAATTTTCCGCGCCGTAAGGTTGGAAGAATGCAAGCAAGCCCTTCGTCGTAGCATCTGAAAAACTTCTTTTTTCAGCGGCTGAAACAGTGAAGGGGTTTATATAGGAATTTACTAATGTATGTGGATCGAAATAGAAAAGACAGGCATTGGTCTAACAAGACCAATGATCAGAAATTAGATGAATGAAAATCTTTCATAAATGCCATGAGGTGCCGAAGTTCCGAGTCTTACAACTTTTTCAAACTTGAAGAATTCCTGACTTCGAGGAGATCTAAACGATCAACGTTCGATACCGAAAGACTGAAACGCAATGGAAATGAGACGATTGTACAAGACCGGTCGGTCGGTCGAATGATGAAAGTCTCAAGCCAACTTGCAATGCGTGATACACAGGGAACCCAAATATGTTGATTGTTTTGTTTTATAAGGGATCGATTATTAGAAAAGTGATGGGAGGGGTGGGGAATTTTCAGTTTGCAGAATTTTGTTTGCTCATTTCTTGTGCAGGATTTTTTTTGCAGGCGAAACCCTACTTTTTCTCTTTACTTTCTTCTTTGCACGAATTTTTTTCTATCATTTTTGCTTGCATGAATTTTTTTGGGTTTTTTCCCCACCCCCCATCACTTTTCTAATGGTTGATCCCTTACCCCACCACCATCAATAGCAACTGCATGACCTCAGTTTTATATTTTCTGTATTAAAGACCTTACCCTTGTTTAATATTTAACAAATAGAACAGCTTTTCCCATGCTCCATACTGTAATAAAGCACGCAGGGCATGACGAGAGCATGAAAGAAATGTGGGGAGACGTCACCTCATTAAAGACCTCACCCTTGTTTAGTATTTAATTATATATTATAATTATTTGTTTAAATTTATTAATAGTGATTATGCTTTGATTCCAGGCATTCCTCCAACTGTTGAAGCTTATTTTCAGCTTCCTGCTCAGCAAGTCACGAATTACCGAGGTTTTCAAGAGAGAAATGATAACGAAATATGAACAGGTAAAGTTTTTTTTCACAGTTCTAGAATGTTTAACAATAAATGACAAACTGCCATCTGAATCTGTAGCTATGTAGTTTAACAGGGTGTGGGTGGGTTATGGAATTAATTTGATTTTTAATATTTTCAAAATATAAGAATGATAGTAGAATTATATTACCGTAACTGCAAATCTAGATCTTCCCTAAAATCCAATAGTAGGGAACTTAAGCAACGTCGACGGGAACGTCAACGAGAACGGCTGTTAGATTTTTGAGTTCCTGATTTCTTTGTCTTTGTTGGTCAAATGCATTTGTTTTGTTTATGTATTTGTGAAGGTATGCGACTAGTAAAAATTAAAAGCCCTAACTCTTGAAGCCGAACGAAGATCATGTTAGTCATGTTCCGGCGTTCACGTTCTCCCTAAAACCCCAAACTTGAGCTTTTCACGTTCTGTTTTGCAAGACGACGGTTGAAAAGTGGCCAGGTGGTTGCATTCCAGCGTGCGGTCATTGTATTCCGTAATTAAGTCCATTGTTTTGTGCCGTTCTCGTTGACGTTCCCGTCATCGTTGCTTAAGTTCCCTAATAACACTCGCCTCTCACCAATGTGACCCCGGCTCGATTCCAGGCCTGGGAAGAAAGTGAGCTGGGTTTGCGGTCCCTCTCCAACATTGAAGGTTTTCTCTGGGTACTACAGTTTCCTCCCTCAGAAAGAACCGCCATTTACACCTACATTATATACAGGGCTTTTTTAAACTAGCATCAACTAAATAGATGTCCCTGTTTAAAGATTGTATTAATTATATTAAATAAAAAAATCATTTACGCAAAGAATGAACGTCTTATTTTGTTGAAATTTAACCATTACTCATTTGAACTTCACAAATTTTGATTAATTAATGGACTCCTTGAAGCAGTCTTTGATTGGCTTGAATTTGAATAGCTAAATTTGATTTGATAACCTTCATGTGACTGGACATGTAACATCTCACAAATGGCTACACATCTGAATTTTTACGTTTGTAACCAGAATGCAACAATGTTGAAAGTTGTGCATCCTTTTCAATTTTCATATGTCAAATACGTGTCATGACACATTAATGGAACAAACTTATTATTTCAAGAGTAATGACAAACCTTGACTGCATGGAATCTCATTTCTTTAAACATTTGCAAACATTCAGTTCGTGATCTTGTGCTATTATTTGTCACAAAGAAAACCCTCTTGCCCTGCATTCATGAATGAAGAAGTATGTTAACAAATAATAATTAGTTGTGCTGGAGGCAACGACTCTAGGTTTGCCCTCCGTTCTTTTTTTATTTTTGTTAGTAAGTAGTTAGTAAGCTGAAAGTATCAGATTTTGTGAAATAACATAGTTTACATCAAAATATTTTTTTTTATTTTTTTCAAGCAAAAAAAGTGGGGAGGGGGAGGGAACTGAAACCCCCTAGTTCCTCCCCCTGCGGTGGCCTTGAGTACCCCACCCCCTCCCCCCTTCCAGCATGATCAGTAAAATAATAGTAATAATATTATTAATAAAAATAATAATAAAGTAATTTTTTATTTAACCCATACTGAACTTTGAAAAATAACTAATCTCCAATTACGCAACAGAACACTTTCAAAACAGACTAGCTACCATCTTTCGAAGACCTTCCAGCACTTCTCGCGCTCCTGGAATTGCATCTGTTCCATGATACAAGACTCCTGCGAACAAAATAACATTTTCATAAAATTATAAAGTAACAACATGAATGAAGTAGAACAAGGCGCGACATACAGACCATCACAATCGAAGATGAAAGTATCAACAGATGACAGAAGTTTCTGCGTATTTTCGTCTTCGAGCAAATAGCAAACTTTTTCCGCCATATTTTTTTTGGTAATGTCCGCTGTAACAATGTATTGCAGGCGTAGACTTATGTGAATTTGGCCCAGGCCCTCTCGATTTGTTGAATGACAGGGCAGTGCTTTCAAAATGGCGGGTGCGGATTTGACATGGAGGAGGAGAATTTTAAGGCTCCTTGAGATACGAAATCGTGCTGAATGCATCTGCTTTAAAGACCTTATAAAAGCACGTGAGTAGAGCAAGCTACTGCTACTATTCTGAGAATCTGGTAGATCTGTTACTTTGTGCGATTGTCGCTCGATTTATTACTCGGAGGAAATAGTTGGAATTGTCAATTGCAAGCTTTCTGTTTTATTTGATGTCGCTAAGCAAGACAAGAGCCCCATCAATTGTATTTATATATATTTAGAGTTCGAGTATCAGAGGACATATATCATGAGAACCAATTCTTTACTGAATGAGCATTAAGTTTTTAATTTATTTGATTCGCTGCGGATTGTTTATTGTCTGCGATATTTTTAGAGGTTTGATCGCTGCAAATCGTATACAACGAAGACTTTCAAATGTAAGAGCTATAATTTATATTAAAAAAATTCACGAAGCCACGTTTGAATCATATAAATGGAGCTAGTTATCTGTTGATAAGAAAGAAATATTGTTACATACTCATTAAAACATACACATAGAAAATGTTCATTTTATTCAGAAAGTGAGAGTATATATTTGTTTGCAATTTAAAAAAAGACATTAACATGGATATTCTGTCATAGGAAATTTAGATTTAAAATTTTGAACCATGTTCACTTGATGCCATAGATAACAAGTTGTTTGAAAGTGCAGATTCCATGAAGACCAATGCAACTCAACTGGAGATCCAGGTGTTTAAGCTACAACAGGTATTCATATTACATGTCATCTACTGTATTTCATGGCATATAATTTGAAACAGTACATAAGTTGATCCCTGATTTTCGGCTGAAAATATGTAACTTTTTGTGATATCCTGTGAAAAAGTTGACCTACTAAACTGACATGTATTCACTATAAACCTTTGTCATTTTATTGATGAAATCAACAATTTTCCTCATAATTATCTGAAAATAGAAAACCTCTGCAATGTGTTGTTTTTTCAGTTATAAGCCAAGGTCGATTTTTTTACCCCTATTTTGGTGGTCAGAAACTTGACTTACACTCTGAGAATTACGGTAGGTCACATGCAGAGATATAAAATTTCAGAGAAATTTTTAATAGTTCAATAAAAAACCAGAATGTACCCCACCAAGTATACCCCCTTCAATTGTACCACACTCGGTGTACCCCCATCTTATCTTATGTGATCCCACAAAAAAAATAACATAGCCCCTCCAAACGTACCCCTAACAAAGGAATATGGATAATTTAAGCTGCATTGATTTCATGGAAATTTCTATTTTACAGACAACAACTTGTTGCTGAAGCAAAATAGAACTGTAAAGTTTGTGCAGTTCTACGATTGGTTTCAGCACCATTTTGCTGTACATAATTACAAACCGCATACACAAGAATATATATTTTTAAAACAATTTGCACATATGGGATTAAACAAATTCTCACAGTGAGTAGTTAAACTATTAATTATAAATAAATATGTACACAAGACAACTATTAATTATAGCAAATATTTTACATTTAAAAGTATAAATTATAAAATTGTAAATTATAACTTAATTACAGTAAAATAATACCATGTACCCTGGGCTTATACATGTTTGTAAGGATTTGGAGGGGTGGGTCTTGTATATTGAAGGTTTATAAGTAGAATAGGGTTCAAATTAACGTTCTGAAAATCTGTCGTATTTTGTAGGCTATTTTGTTTGGCCCAAAATTTTTGCTGGCTGTTTTCGTTGGGCAAAATATCCTTTCTGCAAGTGTAAAATAGTGAAAATAGCCTGGGTACGAGGTTGTCAAGGCTGTGTGCATGAGCAGTTTGAAGTAAAAATTCAAGATGGCACCAGTTTGGTAACGAGCGAAGATTGTCTGTTCAAAGTGCAAAATCTCTTTGAAAATGGGTAGTGGCAGTAAGACTTTGAATTGATCAATCTGGATATGAGATAAATATTTAAAACGAATTCTGCCATGTTTAGGTTGGCATTTGTATAATATTGCTTTATCATGTTGGTTTTCATCAGAGAGAAAAGAATGAACAATTTTTGATGTTTATTGTTTTGACTTTGAGTGAGGACAGAGCCGTGAAGTCCGTGACTGAGACAAACAAAAAAATGGCAAATGTATTTTTATATAATCTTGCAAATGTTGATAAATAAAAACAAAGTTTCATTCGGAAGTGAAATAATTTTGTTGTTAGTTACAATGATTGAATCGGCGAAAAGTTGCCGATTTCCTCATGATCTTGAACTGTGTTGCGGAAATGAAAATCGCCGGCAAGGTCTAAAATCTGCCGGCTATCACCGGCAGCCGGCAGCTGTTTTGAACCCTGTAGAATAAATAAACATTTTGGAATGGAATTATACTGTCTAACATACCACAGACTATAATTATATATCTAATAGAGCAGTATTATATAATACACTTGTGCTGCAATTATTCAATATGTTGCTTTTCAGGAAAAACTTGAGCTACAAGGACGAATACAAGAACTTAGGTTGGTGAACTTGCTCAAGTTTAGAGTTTGTAAAATTAATTGGCTTTTATATGTTTGCATGTTTATACAGTCATCTATGTGTTGTAGGTGAAAATGAGTTTTCAATTGAAACTAGTAAAAATTATTTCAAACTAGATGAAAATGATTTCAAACTAGTTGAATGAAAATGATTTCAAGTTGGTTAGAAATAATTTAAAACTAGTTGAAAATGATTTCAAATTAGGTAGATCAGTGATTTCAAACTAGGTGAAAATGATTTCATAGGAGGCAAATAATTAAATTTTATCTCCTCTTGTATTTTCCCACCAAAATATGTCACTGTTTTCTTCTCTCCTCACTCTACTAGCAGGGTCCGAAATTAGCGGTCGTCCAGGCGTCAGGGACGATTAGAATTTGGAAATGACGACCAGATTAAATGAATTATGGTTGCCCTTCTGACGACCTCTGTGTCTTTTTCTATAAGAAATAAAAGACTATGTAAATTCAGATGATAATTCAGCCTAGAAACTTCATTTTTTGAACGGGAAATCAAACCCATATGGTAATACCGCTGACAAGTTTGATTGGTCGTAACCGCTGACCATAGGGATTATGGCTCTACAAAATGGCATTGAATCGTGGAGAACATGTGCGAAACTCTTTGTTTCGCTATTTTATTTTCGCTATTGGCCCAAGAGCAAGGGTCTCAATCAACAGCCATATGGACCTCAGGTGATGGAAAACAGTGACAAGGAGGAATGAATTTAGTTAATCATCATCACGTGACGTTGATTGTTATTGTCTTAATCCTCAATTAGGGGTGGACAAATCGATGGAAAAGAACAATCACAACATAAGTCAGATTTTGTTTTTCAACATTTTATTTTTAAGGTGTATTGATTTTACAACAACAGTAAAGTCAAGTTTCATTTTTCAGCATTTTATTTTTAAAGTGTTTGATTTTGTTGAGGATTTTGCTTCAAGCTCAAGTTTGTCATGAGAAGGACGCCTAAGTTTTGCTCTGGACGCCTAAGTTTTGCTCTGGACGCCTAAGAGCTAAAATATGGTTGTCCCAGGGACGACTTAGTTAAAAAGTTAATTTCGGACCCTGACTAGGATCTACATGTATTTGTTATTTTTCCCCTGACTCACCTTACCTTTCCTTCCTTATCATATCTGCCCATCCCCTGTACTACCTAACCCCCAAAATATACTTCATTAACCTTTATTTGGTGGCAGTGCCAGGAAGACGTGCTGAACAATAAAATCAACCAAGTGTTGACAAACCAATTTTAACATGGGAAGAAAACTTGCAGTGTGCAAAATTGTTTTGTCAATTGATTTTATTACATGTAATAATTAATATGTAGTTACAAGAAGGAGAATTTATTAAATAAAAACTGTAGTAATACTGTTAGTAGTAATGTTAAGAATATTAATTTTTATTAAGTAGTTATTGATCATCCACATTGCTTGATTAAAGATACTGGTAAAAGGAACTTGTTTTGGAGGGCAATGTTCAGATTACTTGATATAAAACCAGATTACAAACATGGAATCTGTGGGTTTTGAAATCTAATTTGAATCAAAACCTCTTATTAATCGAGTGCGAGGTCAGTACCGTAAGTTACGGACCCAAGTTGTTTTTCCCACTTATGGCCCAAGCGTGAAGCGTGCAGGCCATGAGGAAAAAGCGAGGGTCCGTAACTTACGGTATGGATCGAGCAAACGAAGTTAATAAGATGTTTATTATATGGCTTAGAACTTTTTGGTCCTTTGAGACTGGAACCAGGTAGTAGAGGTCCGTACC
>JANSTR010159839.1:0-10128 GCA_025434805.1 Antipathozoanthus remengesaui
CGATAATGATAACGATAATGATAACGATAATGATAACGATAACGATAATGATAACGATAACGACAATGATAATGATAACGATAATGATAGTGATAATGATAACGATAATGATAACGATAATGATAACGATAACGATAATGATAACGATAACGATAATGATAATGATAATGATAATGATAACGATAACGATAACGATAACGATAATGATACTGATAATGATAACGATAATGATAATGATAACGATAACGATAATGATAATGCCAAAAACGATAACGATTACGATAATGATAACGATAACGATTACGATAATGACATAATGATATCAATAAATATATATTATGAATTGATATAATGAAGTCAAACGTTGCCCGGCAATGAACTTTCAGTTAGAGATCATCAACGAGTGTTTTGCACTCACTATGATTTTACAACATGTCCGCTAAAATTTTCTCAAAAATATTACTTTAATTCAGCAAAACTGCAGCAAATTTTCTTGAAATTAGTAGAAAACGTGTATTTAAAGACTAAAATGGGCTTATAACATAAACTTATTTCGATTTTGAGACGTAAATACCACTTTATAGTGACGCCAATATAAGGTGGTATTTTACTATTTACGGCTCAAAATTGTAATAAGTTTTGTATCGCGAATTTTTGAATGTGTTGTTGCTATAAGATAAGATGTAGGATAGCGGCGAAGAAGACACAAACACTAAATTCTTTCCGCATAAATTGTATTGATTTCAGCCTTTAGGAGCCAAAATAGTGAAACCAAGAACTGTGGAGTAGACAGATCGGGATTGAAATTGTTTTGCCGGAAAAGCTGTGAAACAATTTATTCAAGCTCTGGAAGTCTTGTCTTAAGCGAACGACGGGAATTAGACCCTGAACTGAATGACTCTCAAATCGACAAGCAAATAAATCAGTTAAACTCCTTGAACTGAATAAAATTAAAGCTGAGCATTAATACTTCTAATATTTATATTCTTTCAGTTCAACCACACATCAGTTGAAAGATTTAAATACAAACATTTCTGCTTGCTCAGTTGTTTAATGTCTTTAATTGAATTTTACGCAAACAGATTTCCTGACATAAAAATATTAAGCTATGCAACCTAACAAGTACAACAGCTAATCATTAGGAACATATGTTCAATTTTAAGTAAAATTTTTTTGACTTTCTTTGCTCATTTGTAGCTGCGCATTGTGGCCTGTTTACTCAATTTAATTCAATACTGAGTTTTCGAGTGTCGGATTTTTCAAACTTGGTACCAACAAATTTCAAATATGTTTTCATAGATTCATTGCACAATTTCCTAACAAGGTCATTAGTTGCCTTTCAGTTTTTTATTTATTGTAAGTAACTTATCAGTGCTTTAAATGTGAAACTGTTTCCCCATTTTTTAAATTTCGGCGTTTGAAACATTAAAACGACGAATTTAATAAAACGAGCGCGGGACAGAAATGCAAAAACTAGCTAATCAAGCACCTCCCCTTTTTTATGTTTGCGGGTTAATTAGTTACTATAAATAGTTTGGTCCGTTTGGTCGTCCTAAGTTAAACTTGGCTGCAATCTTTGTTTGTTTTAAATACGATCCACTAAGCTCAATGTATTGTAAAAATAGATAAAAATTGGTCGACTATTTACCTGGAACGCATTTGGAGATAGAACAGGGCGGATAGCAGTTCTTATCTGCATAATGCGGGTCTGGATACTCAACTTTTTTTTCTCCGGAGTGACAGATGATCGCAAACATTAGGCAACGGCACGCTGAAAAAAAAACTCGATTCATTAACTAACCAAGCATACAAACTAAAAGATATGTTATGCAGTTGAATATATAGAGGATATTACATGGCCGCGCGGAGATACGAATTTTATCTTCGAGTGTTGATGATATCTCTCACGAGTGAGCGCAGCGAAGTACACCAGTCATGCCTTTTCCATTTTACACCAATTCCTATTTTCCGGCAACAACAAATTTATTTTCATCATGGATGTCACTTCTTTGTAAACTGTTACTATTGCAGTTGAAATCATTTATGCAGCACGCACTATCAAAGGCCATCGACATACTCTGGACCCACTTGTCCAGTAATAAGAAAATAACGATGCTCCGATGAAGGACTAACTCTCGAAACGCCAGCCCCTTTTACCAACCTTAAGGCGCTGGCAATTGTTTTGTCAACCCTTGGTTGATTTTATTGAATATATTTCACTCTATACATTTTATTATATTATCCAAAACAACAATGTATTAGTGATGTTCCTTCATTGATTGCTTTCAAAATAGCCAGCATAATTATAGGTCAGCTAACTTAGTGCCGCTACAATAGGTGAACCTTCACGGAAAATCATTTGGCATTGTAAACTTTTGAAAAGGTTTAGTTAACTTTGTATCTTACATGTTGTACTTAGGTGAAACATGTACCAGTGCCAGTAAATTAGATTGGTCAGACTGAGAAGTACCCTTTTAAGTTCGACCCGTGATAATTTTGTTTGGCCCCGCGATCCGCGCCGATTGGACTGTCTTCGTCAAGCGCCGTGTGACAGGACAAGACTGAAGCCCGATTTGCTCTCTAGAATCAAACGCACTGCAGGACAGTCTAATGTTTCTACTTCGCGGATGCGTTCATCCTCCAGAGCACTTAAGCACACGTTCTCGACATATATTAAGATATCTTTTCCAAAATTTCGAAGAACCAGATGATTTTTGAAATATTGCTACCACTGCCACTGCAACAAGTAATAACGGAAAGATAATTATAGAAGACAAACACTCCAGTTCTTACCTCTAATGGGTGGCCGCTGAGTTACCACGGTTACCACTACAGATAGATAGAACAACATCAGTGCGGATTTAATTCACTTTGATTTTGTTTTCATGTTAAACCTTGTGTTTGCAACAATAAAAAATACTTCACTGAGTATCGACTTTCTTATTTTTTAATTTTATTAGTTTCTTATGGGGGAGGGGGTGGGCGCTTAATTGACCCTCGGCGTTAATTTAAAACCCATAAGGGATATCGCCCCCAAATGTTTTTGGGACTAAAAATGGCGTTTACAGCTATTGCTAGGAAACTTTCAGTAACTACAGCTATATAGATAATTATTAATCTAATTATTAAAATTAGGTGACGTCATCATGCATAAATTATAAGCAAAATTGTGGAACTTAAGTTATTAATTGGGAATCGTACATTTGCAGAAAAAACGCTTCTGTCTTCTGAACTCAATTTTTTTCCCTTTTATCGTTTACTTTAAATATAAGCTCTGCATGTTTCTAAAATGATAAGTTGAAAATTGGCAATAAATTATTTTCAATTTCAATTCAACTTTGTACTTAAGAGCTTATATGTCAAATATTATTCATGCCAAATTTTAACCCGAAAGGTACGAGAAGATGGGGGAGGGGAGGGGGTCCAAATTATCTCGTCTTTGTGTTTTGCAGTAGCTATAGCTCTGTCTTGTTTGTTTTTGTTGTTGTTCCAAACCTAAAAGCCAAAGTTTCGACCATTTCATCGCAACCAAAATAGAAACGAAAACAAAACAATTTTAATTAATCAATCCCCGCCCGGCCCCGCCAGGGAAGTTAATAACTTAATATAATTGATAATAAATCAAGTGCATGTCAGTATTATTTAACTACAGAAACTCTAGTTTCATACCGAATTTATTCATCCGAGGTGATGCGGGCAATTGAGAATGAGGACCTAGAATAGAATAAAAGATAATTCATCAGTTATATAGAGAAAAAATATTAACAGAGATTCTTGTTTACATATTTGTTACTTTACGAATTAACGAGGTCTTGTGTCTATTTCTTGTTTACGTTAAGCCTCGTACAATTTAGGTAGAACGGAAGGAAACATATCACATTGAATATTATCGGGAAAGTTCTTCCACAGTTAAACAAAAATTAATATTCTTAGTGATTGTTGTATCCGTTCGATTATCAAATTGTATTCGTTCTTAGATCCATTTTCAAAGCTTTTTAAAAAGAACATGAAGAGGACATTTTACACTTGGCTCGCATTTGAACTTAACACAATATTTAATGTAAGATTTCAAGCAATCTTTACTCTATCCGAGCTATCGCACTGGTTTCCAACTGCTTTCAGAACTGCATCCAGTGACTTGAACTGCTTCGAGGACAGGCTAGACACTTCCCGAAAGAGATGCCCCCTATTTCAACATTTTCATCCTATCTATCGCCGCTTATAAAGCAACAATATGTGTGTAAGATGTAAGTAACAGGGGAAAATAATCACAAACGAAAGACAACGAATTCAGACAAAACGCATCCACCACCAAGTTTCTTCAATCCACTATGGCGGAAGGGAACAGAAATGAAGATGAATTCGCAGGGGGAACGTTATCACGTGACACCTGAACGTCATTCTGCGCTTGTCAAGCTAGAGAACGCCGCTGAAATACTGAAGGCGTAACGTAGACATCCGTCCAAACGTTAGCCTCAAGTGCAGTCGGCTTATTTCCTTCCCCGCCGGTCTTAGGGAGGGAACCCGCGGCGAAGGAATTAAGCCGGTGCATTGGAGGCTATCGAAACGTAAACTCTGTACCTTCGGACAGAGTAACAAGAGATAAACCGTAACAAACTAGTGCTGGGAACCGGCGCATGATCACAGATACAACAATTTTGAAGGGATAACAATTTTGGTTGTGTGTTCTGCCTATCTATTGCTGCTTGTAAAGCAACAATATGTGTGTAAGATGTAAGTGACAGGGTTTCACAATCACAACGAAATTCAGGCAAAACGCATCTACCACCAAGTTTCTCCAATCCACTATGGCAGAGGGGAACAGAAAGGAAGATAAATTCGCATGGGGAACGTCATTCTGCTAGAGAACGCCGCTGATATAAAATGTAACGTAGACATCGATCCACACGTTAGCCTCCAGTGCAGTCGGCTTATTTCCTTCCCCGCATGATCGCAGATACAACAAAATGTCCAAAATATTAATCAAGACTCTGAAGTAATACAAATATTTAATGCGATAAAAGGAGAAGCAAATTAAGATAAAAGTCATAACCTAATAAATTTAGAATTCTTTTTGAGGTTTTCGAGTCTTCTCGGTCTGGATTTCTCTAGCGCAGTATATTATTCAAGCAAATAACTTTGTGTAATTAGCGTGGAGGGAAAAAAGGTTTTGAGGTGCACTGTGTAATAGTGTTTAATTGGTTGACAACTGCCATTCCCTCTCCCTCCACGTAAGAGTTATGCGCCTATATCGCTTAACCTGTATTCAATGGTTTTTTCCTTGGCAGTGGGAAGTGAAGGAAAACAACCCTAGATCGATGAGGTTAGTTATTGTTGATAAAATGCTAATAAAAATAAAGTTGTAAAATTGGACAGAACTTGGTTTTCAGGGAGCTGAGCGATCATCATCACATGTATATATAGTTTGAAAATCTCGCTATGCGATGCTGGCCATATTCTATATTTTTCATTTTGTAGAACAAAAAATTGAAATGCCGCGCTCTTCTTTTCATGACTTGTTAAAATCTGTTTAGAGATGGCTGTGGCTGTCAGCGATCAGGCCCCGGTTACTCGAAAGCTGGTTAAATTAACCAGTGGTTAGCTGCTAACGGTTGGTTAAATTTCCTAACCATGGGTTAGTTAACCGTATGTTAAATTGGCGTTGCTAATCAGGACTGAACTGCCAACTTGCAGTGAAATTTTTATTCAGTTCAAAAATGAGAAAAAATACCTCGTGGCGGTAAATTCCCGCCAAAACTTGTCTCACGTCCTTGCCAGCTTTCCCGTCGTCGGGAAAAACTTGACGTGCGCCACACTATAAGAAATGCGGTCGATAATTCAGTTTCTATTCAATTCATGTTGTTCACTTGGTCAACGATCTACCATTGCTTTCACTTTCAGAAAGATTAACGGATGGATATCAATTTGTTAATTTTTAACCATTGCCATTGGTTAGGGGATTTAACCATTGGTTAACAGTTAACACGCTTTCGAGCAACCGACCCCAGTAAGTAAGCCATCAAGTAAGATCAAGACAGAGATTGTAAACGTGGAAGAATTATTTGTAATGTTTATTTTATAGAGTTTGTAAATGCTTATTCCTGTTTAGAGTTTTTATACTTTTAGATTTATTTCCCGATATTGCAGTGCAAGAGATATTGTTTTTAATAAATCATTTATTATTTGTGATTCCATATATTTGTGATTCCTTTTCCACAACAATGTAGTAACATAGTCGATCTATTCTGGTGATGATTATCCTTCTCTTGAGCTTATAAAAGTATTGAATATTTTTGTTTCAATACATTGCTTTTTTGTTCCTAGAACCGATGATCAGACTGAATTGGCGGGACTGGCCTGGGACTAGACATCCGAGGGTATGACGTCTTCCTTTACTTTGATGATTCATGGACTTGCATTCACTGATAGGGGCGAATCTCAAAAGATTTCGTATTCACAGCAACAGCAGCACACCAACACAATTGACCGTAACAAAAAAGATGGCGACTGGTACATTTACCCATAACTCCTAGTGCGCGAAAAACATGAAAACGCTCATAAAAACGTACAGAAAGGATCTAAGGACCTAAAACGTAGCTTACACTATGTTGTTAGTACATGGATACATTTCCCAAACAATAGTTTCCCAAATTCAGTTATTCACTGAGTTAGGTTCGCAAGGCATTGTGGTCAAATGTACAGCCGCCATCTTTTTTGGTATGGTGGATTTTGTTTTGATTTCACCCAGTTATTGTGGCTTCTATAATGCTGACGTTACTTATCAACAAATATACTTTATACTGTGTTGAAAACCTAAGACAGAAATTCAATCAAGTAAAGGATAAATGTACATTTTGAAAAGTATTGGTTTAACCGGTCAGGTACTGAATTCACCACACACTCACCAGTCACTTCTGAAACCCCTACTTTCTTATTTACCACTGCGCTACGACACACGAGAGCCTGTACTGCCAAGAACAGAAGAAACCGCACCATCTTCAACATGGCTTCGCTGAATCTATGAGAAAATTGAATCAAATTTGAACAAATGCCATGAATATAATTATGTGCTAGGGGCACAGCCAAGGAAAGCTTCAAAAATGATATCAGTTAAGTCATGCGTAATTATATAAAGTGAATGTTCATTCTCAAAAGGAAAGACGTAGTGTATAACATTTGGGCGTTGCCTAGACTTTGATGGTTTTAAGATATTTTTAGCTACAAATCAAAATGTTGTGACCCAGAGCGCGATTTTAAATGTTAGCTACTCTGCGAATGCATGTACTATATTTATTGGAAGCTAAAACAAGATAATATTTCATAAATAATGCCATTCTCTTGGAATACGTTTTGCTTCTATTACAAAACACAAATGTTTCATTTTACAAAAGGCACTTTCTTTTAGATTATGCTCTCGAAACATCCTTGTAAACATCTAAACGTTTAAGTTATAACATTCAAAACAATGTAAACATGTTACCTTTTACTTGAACTTTCTTGACTGAAAAATCGGATGTGCTTTTGAGGTAACAACTCAATCGTTAACACAGTGACAGTGAACTGCCCAAATGGACAATGCGTATTTGATATATTAGTATAAGCGCGTGCAGTGCAAATTTAGGTAATATAAATATTGCCCATGGGTGTTCAGAAAGAAGTTTAATCTTTTTATCGATAACACAACGACACTGAAGTGTCCAACTGAGCAATATGTATTCTATGTTCTACACGCATGCGTATTGTAATTATATGTAAACATGGCCAATGGGTGTTCGTTCAAAATTGTAATTTTGATATAAAATTACAGAATATTCTAGAAAGATAATCGTTTGAGAAACGTTATTTCAATGTAGACAGTTTATCTACCAACGAACAGTTGAGATATAAAACACATCTACAAAGGTAACCTGAATACCTGATTTTTAAAATTCACACAATATCCGTTTTGTAATTTTAAAATATTGTATTCTCCCATGACGTTTCTATGGTTATTATTTTATACAAGGTTAATCATTTGCCACATAATAATAACAGATACAATTACATCTATCGATAGCACAACAACACTGAACTGTCAAACTGGGCAATAGATAAACTATATTCTATACGCATGCGCATTGTAAATATGTGTAAACATAGCCAATGGGTGTTCAGACAAAATTCATATTTTAATACCAAATTACCTCTACAGAATATTCTAGAATGGTCATTGTTTGAAAGTCATTTCAGTGTAGACATTTATCTACAAAATAGTCGATAACTATTAAAAGATGTAAATACACCTAGCTAAGCAGGGTAATCTGCTGGATCGACACGTACATGCAATTATCTAGTTTGCAGTTTCAGGTTGTTGTATTCTCCCATAACGTTTGGTTTTTCATTTCAAGTGGCAAATTACTCTCCAAATGGGTAATATCAACAAACAAAGTTAGATCCATTAATCATTTCCCACAACTCCTAATTTTGATACTATTAAGTAAATGCTTGTAACTTATAGATACAATAATCGAACTTCAGTACTTTAAAGTTCTTTAGGAATCCTTCTAATCTGGTACTTATGAGCATTATCTTATACAAAGTAGATATAGATATTTGAGTCTAAAAACTAAATGCAGCTGAAGTTTTCAAATTAACGAATAACAATGTTTTGAAACGTGTAAAATTATATTTGGTTGTTTATTTGAAAATTCCAAAGAGAAGTTGACCATTTCCTAAGCAGCATATAACATAAATGTATCAATTTCTGTAATCAGAATTTCCTGAAAAAAAGCTATACTTTTTAATTAGTAAGAAATGAAGCTGTTTTGAAAATAAAATTCCCGATCACAATTTAGTTTTGGGAGTAATAATTATATATACCGTTAATTTAAGTATACTATATGCATAGAACCGATAAGCACTGCTCTGCGACCATCAACAACACACACAGCAAGCTGAGCTAAGAGATTAAAAAAGGGTGTCCAATATGCATTATGTAGCTTAAACAAACCAGTAGATGTAAGGTTCAAGAGAAATGGAAATTCATATAGCTGCGCATCTGCTATTTTGTTCAGCTTTTGAGATTCTGACAATCTTTATACATATAACAGGTTGACTAATTACTTCTTATAAGTGATATTTAAAAACCTTGTAATAGTGGATAAAACGGAAGTTTGATTATCAACGTTTTGACCTATCAAGACTGAGTTATATTAATACCTATAATTCTGAAAATATATTACCAAATTAATATTTTTGGTGAGTTAGTGGGAAATTTTTGTTTCAAGAATCTCGCTAGAATGAGAACCCCAGGAAGTAGGTTTTGAGCAAGTTCAGAGAGAAAATTCCTGGCTCCGTTTGACGAGAAAACTTAGGTATTATTAACACCAATCAGTTTTGACACGATATAAAATGTGTTGTGTATAATCTGATCTGTTAAAAAGTTTTCAACTTTGGAAAGCATCCCAAATTTTTGAACCCTGTACTGTGGTTCTTCTTTAGGGGAATAAAATTAAACGCTGGTCCCGCTCACTTATTTTTGAGTCCCTAGAAACTTCAAAAGTGGGACATATGCTCGTGGAAACTCAGCCCTTTCATTTTAACATATCAGATTATACACAACACATTTTATATCATTATGAACACTGATCGCCCTCAACGAAATAGTTTTGACGCGTTTTGTTTGCAATGAGTGTGGTTTTGTTTATCAACAGTTAGTAGTATCTCTACATCTGCAGGGCAAAACACTAAACTAGAAGGCAGCGTGGGTCAGTGGGTTGGCGCTTGGACTCGGAATCCCGAGTTTGAGCCCAGTCTCCACTCGGATTTATGTGTTAGAACCCGGTGGCTCCGAGTTTCAACTCACCTCTTGTCACGCTTGTATATAGCCAACTGGATTGCCTCCGGCCAGTTGGGGTTTTTAAATATCTATAATTTCAAGTTGTTATTATTTCAGTATTTCGTGGAACACCTGAAAACTAGCTGGATAGGCTAAGCGTGCTTCCACGTTAAATACATTATTATTTATTTATTAATGGCACCCTTAAGTAAAGCAGCAATATATTTTTCAAGTTAATGTAGTTTAATAAATAAATTACAGTGCTGTAGAAATAACCCAATAACTTCCTTCTGAGCGAAAGCCCTAGATAA
>JANSTR010159850.1:0-10127 GCA_025434805.1 Antipathozoanthus remengesaui
AGAGGCTGAGTTAGATAGCCGTGGGGTTTTAAGGGTTAAGACGCTGAGTTAGATAGCAGTGGGGTTTTAAGGGTAAATGACGCTGAGTTAGATAGCCGAGGGGTTTTAAGGGTTAAGATGCTGAGTTAGATAGCCGTGGTGATTTAAGGGTTAAGATGCTGAGTTAGATAGCCGTGGGGTTTTAAGGGTTAAGGTGCTGAGTTAGATAGCCGAGGGGTTTTAAGGATTAAGATGCTGAGTTAGATAGCAATAGGGTTTTAAGGGTTAAGAAGCTGAGTTAGATAACCGTGGTGATTTAAGGATTAAGATGCCGAGTTAGATAGCCGCGGTGATTTAAGGATTAAGATGCTGAGTTAGATAGCCGTGGGGTTTTAAGGGTTAAGATGCTGAGTTAGATAACCGTGGCGTTTTAAGGGTTAAGGTGCTGAGTTAGATAGCCGAGGGGTTTTAAGGGTTAAGATGCTGAGTTAGATGGCAATGGGGTTTTAAAGGTTAAGATGCTGAGTTAGATAGCCGTGGGGTTTTAAAGGTTAAGATGCTGAGTTAGATAGCCGCGGTGATTTAAGGGTTAAGTAGCTGAGTTAGATAACCGTGGCGTTTTAAGGGTTAAGAAGCTGAGTTAGATAACCGTGGTGATTTAAGGGTTAAGAGGCTGAGTTAGATAGCCGTGGGGTTTTAAGGGTTAAGACGCTGAGTTAGATAGCAGTGGGGTTTTAAGGGTAAAGACGCTGAGTTAGATAGCAGTGGGGTTTTAAGGGTTAAGATGCTGAGTTAGATAACCGAGGGGTTTTAAGGGTTAAGATGCTGAGTTAGATAACCGAGGGGTTTTAAGGGTTAAGATGCTGGTTTAGATAGCCGTAGTGATTTAAGGGTTAAGACGCCGAGTTAGATAGCCGCGGGGTTTTAAGGGTTAAGATGCTGAGTTTTACCTGTTTTTGCAGGTATGGAATAAAAGGAACACCACCTTAGTTGTCGAAGGATCGCACTCGTGGTATTATCACTTTCATCAAATACTCGTGCAATTTTTCATTCGGTTTTTTTGAATGGCGGTGTTTCCTGTAGTGTGTGCGTGGTTGGCTCAGTCGGTTAGATCTGTGACTGCCAATCCAAGGTCCCGGGTTCAATGCCCAGCCTTGCCTAGAGTTGAATTATTTAGGGACCTTCTTTTGATGCACCATCCGTGGACAGGGACGTTAAGCCGTTAGTCTAGTCTCTCGACGTTCTATCGGGGGACTTAAAAGAACCCACGCACTTGTCGATAGGAGTAGGCTAATGACGGTGTTGTGGTCTGTTAACTTGAGGGCATAACTTAATGTCTCAGACAGAAAAGAATTGTGAACCACTTACAGCGGTCTGGCTAAGACCCTCACCCACTGAAACATATATTTGTTGTAAACAAGTGCTGAAAAGTGCCATGGGGAGCACTTAATATATATGTACGTACGTATATGTGTGTAAACGTCCCTTTATTGTTATCATAGTAACGGCCGTATTTTGATTAGCTAATTGGCTTTCCTTTCGAATCAGACTGGAGGCTTTGATTTTTACTCAATATGCAACCAGTAATTTCTTCAATCACTCTGTTACACTGTGAGTGACCCGGATTATATCCACTAACCTTACAATGGTTCCATATGGCTTCTTTCTGGGTTATCCATTCAAAAACCTAACAACGAACTCTAATTTCAGCTTAATCCCTAATCACTCCAGATGTTACACTGTGAATGAACTGGATTATATCCACTAACCTTAAAATGGTTCCATATGGATTCTTAGGAGCCACCCACTCCAGGTGAATGGCAGTAGAGTTTTTGTCCAGCAGAGTGGGAGCCTCAAATCCAGCTGGTATTCCCTCCGACGTCCTCTGCTCTATAGCAGCGCTCGTATTACATCCACCATCAGTGCAGGCCCTCACGCGCAGAAGGTACGTGGTGAAGGGATCCAGGCCACTTACGGTCACGTGAAGGACTGAATACGTCGTGAGATCAGGCCGTCCAGATACCTAGGCAATATGCAGAGTGTCAAGCATTATTGTTAAAAATAACCGGAAAAATAAGATACCTGGATTGGAAATATACTCAAAAAGTATGATAAAGTAGGATTTTGAAAGTGTTTTAATACACAGATAGCTTCCCTGCCCAGAAGCTAGGTAAGTGAAGGTATTCAGATAAGATCTTAGCCCAGAATCTAGGTTAGGGTAGGTATTCAGATACTGATAAAATCTTAGCCCAGAAGTTAGGTTAGGCAGGTTTTCAGATATTAGCATCTTAGCCCAGAAGCTAGGTTAGTGAAGAAGCTAGGTTAGTGCAGGTATTTAGATAATAGGATTTGCGGTTTTTGGCATTAGTGCATGACTAATCTATTGTATTATACTTGGGTCTAAAGCTAGAGTGATCGTGTGTATGCCTAAGTTAAATCCTTTTGTGTGTGCCGCTAATCTGTGTAGTAATCAAAGAAATCTGTAGCGCTGGGAAGAAAATCCAATAAAGTATACACCATGCCCTCTATCCTTATTTCATTTTAGTGATTAGTACGGAATGCATCGCTCACTCTGAATCAAAGTACACTCACCACCAGTGTGTAGTTCCTGATCTCTCCATTTGGTGTTTCTGGAACCTTAATAAGAATTTCAAGTCTCTCCGCATAAATGCCTGTGACATGTGGAGGCGGAATATTCTGGGGTGGCGCCTGAAGGGTGTTTACCACTGACCAACTACTTCCCGAACTACCAGCGCCATTACTGGATACAATGCGAAACTCATATTTGGAGTATGGCTTCACAGCTGTGTCCACGAAGGCACGCTGAGCAGTGTTTGTTGAGTTATAAATGAGCGTTTCCAGTCCACGACTTTCTATCTGTCCAGTCACAACAGTAACTTTACGGCGATACAATCGGTAAGACAGGATCAATCCGTTTGGTACAGCTGGCTCAAACCACATGACTTGCACACTGCGAGCTGCGATGTCCTGGCTAGGGAACGTAGGAGGTCTCTGCCCATCCGGCGGCGCCTCTGAAGTGCGTGCCCGTGCTAGTTCCCCAGTACTGCATGCACTGCTGGTACAAGCTTTGATCTGCACCTCATACCACGTGTAGGGCGACAGACCAGTAATGTTTAATGTTTGTTGAATACCCACCAGCACTTCCCTCCTTTCCTGTCCCTGATTTACGTCATACACCACGTAATACCGCGTAATGATACCATTGGCTACTGCTGGTGGCTCCCATCGAGTCATGATTGTCGTCGGACCTAATACGGTCAATACAGGCACACTCACGTTGTTCGGAGCACCGGGATTAGTTGGATTGCTAAATCCCGGTGGGCTAGAAACCCGGCCTGCTGAGTTTGCAGCTGTTACTACATAGCTATAGACACGGTATGGAGCAACTGTATGGTCGTCAAACCTAACATCTGATCCAGTGTACACTAACGTGCCATTCCGTCTGAGATCATACGACAAAATAAACCCATTGGACTTCAGCGGCGGTTTCCAGCGAACCCTCACCAAACTGGAGCCTCCCACAGTCAGCACTGGGGCCCTTAGGTCCTCAGGAGGGGCCTCCTTGGTTTGGACGGTGGCATTAGCACTCCGACTACAACCTGCACTCGTGCAGGCGCTGACCGAGTATATGTACTCTGTGTAAGGGGTTCGAGCGCTCACTGAGAACGTCTTCTGTAGTCCTGAATACACCCGAACATTCCCTTCATATAACTCATATTGGGTTATGATGCCTATAATAAGATGGAAAAAGCAAAGAAACATAAATATATGACCAAGTCAGAGGGTCCCAAATCACAACTTCACATGGTATGCGATTATCATGTATGCGATTATCATCGCCCAGCATTTGAAAAAAAGAAAGATTTATAGGCTTGTTGAAAGAGCTCTTCAAGAAATTAATTTCGAATAAATAAAACTCATAGAACATACTTTGATCTTTAAAGATTTTTTAACTCTTTTAAAACTTTTTTACTCTATTTATACCTATACGATTTTACACACTTTATCTTAGCGGGCAATATGTCAATCATATCACATACTGTATCACACTATTTAAATTGCAGAGGACTACCCAATTTACCAATACTTAGGTGCAAACAACCCCCTGCGTACTACGGACTTAAAAGCAAAAGCTTATTAATAATAGATAAGCGGCGACTCTTTCTGGCAACTCCCGCGATTTCACCAAATCATTTGTTAAATAAAGAATAATTGTACATTATAGAGACAGTGTAATTGTGGTCACACAGATTCACAAAAACTGTACCGTTAGGCTTGCCAGGCTCCATCCAGTCCGCCTTAATCGCTATAGCACTAAGAGCTGTCAATGTCGGCGGCGCAATCTCCTCCGGTGCTGCTTCAGCTGTCTTGCCGTAGTTAGGGGCACTCTCGGTACACCCTCCCCCGGTACACGCAAATATCGTATAGCTATACACAGTGAACGGTTCTAGGTTGATATCAGTGAAGTTCACCTCCACACCCTTGTGAACCGTGCTGCTATTCCTCTCAACGAAGTAAAAAGATATGACTCCATTGGGCTGAACTGGTTTTACCCATGTCACAAGTAGAGTTGTGGCATCAATTTTAGTGACAATTGGAGTGTCAAAAGCTTCAGGTTTCGCTTGTTTAGTCTCTACCGTTGCCCAGTCACTGTCTCCATTCCCCGCACTGTTGATTGCCCGTATCTTGTATTCGTAGCGAGTGTACGGTTTCAACCCAACGTCCATGAACTGGAAATTTGTCTTATTGGTGTCATTAGTCGCATACACAATGGATACAACTGGAGTGTTTACGGTGCGTCGTTTCCGCGCACTCAACGTATTTTCCTGCCGCAAGATCTCGTAACGTGCGATAACTCCATTAGGAACGGCTGGAGGTTTCCAGCCAGTCACAACCACAGTAGCATTGACGAATGGGAAAGTGGGCGCGCCCTGTCCCTCGGGTAATATTTCGGCAGACATGATGGTCATCGGTTCACCCTTCGTGCAGCCCACTCCAGTACATGCCTCCAGCTGGAACTCGTACGCTGTGAATGGCTGAAGCTTTCTAACTGTATACTGTCGATTAACATCGCGGTAAATCTGCACTCGATCCATATAGAGATTATAGCCCGTGATATGACCGTTTGGACTGCTAGGCGGATCCCAGAAAAGGCGCATACTCCTACCATCTGCGCTCTTGTCTGCTTGCAGAGGCCTGATGGCACAAGCACATTTATTGAAGCTATTTTAATACCGTAAATATTAGGTATCTCCTTAGAAATACAAACGAGTGTTTATATGACACCAACCACGTTACACCTGGGACTACCTTCTGCAGTCACGTGTCTAGAAGGTTTTTTTAAAAACCCACAGAACCGTGATTGAAGTCATTGTGAACAAGATCCGTGTTAGGGTCGAGAGCTTAAAATGCTTCAAAACTTGCTGTGCTGTGCGTGCATGAAAAGTTCAATCTATAATTAGTAAGTGTTTAAATGGTAAAAGTGTCTGTTGAGATTTCTACATCGTTTACAAGTTCTAAGTGGTAAAATCTGAAAACCCATTATTGCCTAGACAGTAATATTATTTTTCCAGTCAACTGAAGTAGTACGACAACTGTAGCCAGATCAAATAATTTGAGCATGGCAGTGCCGTGGTAGAGACAACGGAGAGTCGGCAGGTTGCTCTACACTCACAAACATTTAGTTACTTTCCAAAACTCACAGTACAAAAGTGAATTCCAGAAAAAACGATTAGGGCGACTGGCAATATATGTTCCTTCCAAACATTATTGCATTATATCCACCGAAATAATAGTTTATTTTAGTTTCTGTTTGGTATCCTCGGTTAAAGATTAAATGATTAAGTTAAGATATTAAAGGATTAAGTTAAGGTAAAGGTATTGCATTATATCCACCGATATCCATTATATCTATTTGGTATCCTCGGTTTATTCCACTTTCTTTTCCAGTATTTATAACAGCATTGAACAAAAGTTGTTGAAACTTATAGATAATACCGAATTACTAACTCATAGAAGAAGTCACAACGAATTTTGTTTTAAAAAACATTTTTTCTTTAGACTGTCTGTCCTTATCCTCTTTTTCCATCGTGTATATCGTGTTTCGAGTCTCGCCTGAAGCAAAAACTCTACTTCCAAATATATTCAGTTAACTGAAAGAAAAAAACGCAATATACTAGTAAAAGATATCCACGGAACTATTTCAAGTAATAATACCAACACTCAGGAATTATATGACAATACTAACCGGATACCAGTGGGGGGAGCATCCAACGTTTTGGCAAGGGACGGTGGACTGGACCCTTCCCGTCGTCTGTTAATGGCAGCAATCATAAACTGATAGCTTGTACTGGGTTGAAACCCATCCACTGTGACGTTCATCACTGTGTGAACAACACGAGCTGCTAATCTCATGATGTTACTCAGCGATGGGAACTTCTGATAGCGAAGTTCGTAGTGTGTTATGATCCCATTGGGTTCTTGCGGTTTCTGCCAAGATGCTGACACAGCCGTGGAGTTGACGACGTGAATAGTGGGGGCTCGAATACCCGATGGCGGTCCTTCCAGAGTGCGTACCTCCCGCCACGTACTGGCAACCACTCCTGCACTATTTTTCACTCGTACCCGGTAGGAATAAACGGTATACCCGCTAAGGGAGCCGCCACTATTGAGACACGAGGTCTTCAAACCCTGGGCTTTAGTAGTAACACAAACAATTTGTGGCACCTCGTTCGCTGCCTTCCGTTCAATGTCATACTGAATCACAATACCGTTTGGCGTGGTTGGGGCGCTCCAAGATATCTCTACAACATTCCACTCTCGTGCCACTAAAGTCGGTGGTCCCTGGCCTTGGGGAGGGGCCTCTAGAGTGCATGCTGTGGCCGCATCTCCAGCTCCACATCCCTTAATGGTACAAGCACTCACACGGAAGTCATAGCATGTGAAGGGTTTAAGGCTGTCAACAAGCTTATTCCTCACAAGAGCCATCGGGTGTTGGTCCCGACCGACCATGAGTATATACTGAGTTATAATACCATTTGGCTTACTTGGAGCGTCCCACTCAACGTATATGGATGAAAACGAGCGTGGAGTTAATCGTGCCTGTGGGATTCCCTCGGGTGAGCTCTCAGGCGTGGTGACACTGACCAGGACACTTCGAGCGCTTCCCCCACCCGTCGTCGACTCCACAGAGTAGTTGTAAGTTGTAACTGGCAACAATCCAGTATCAGTAAAGTTACATGAAATCTTGCCATTGCTCTTTGTGTTACACGCGTCTGTACCGTTGTACACAGCTATATTCCCTCTCCAGAGTGTATAATACCGGATTATACCATTGGATATATCAGGTGATGACCAAATTGATTCTACAGCTCGTGCGCCTCGCACAATAAGGTCTGGAGGGTTCACACCCTGTGGCGCAGCCTCTGCGGTGAGCCCACTTGATAAGGGGCTAGCGGTACATCCTACTTGAGTACATGCCACCACACGAAATGTGTAGCTGGTGTAAGGTTTTAGTCCGCTGACCTTCAAACTCATATCCAACCCCTTGTCACTAGGGTTGAGGTGCATAGAATATGAACTGTTTATAATCTGACTGACCTCGTACCGCACAATAATACCATTTGGTTTAGGTGGTTTGTGCCAAGACACGTTCAGTGATGTAGAACTCACAGCCTTAATAGTTGTTGCATTTACATACGCCGGTGCATCCTGGCTCGTGTAGACAACATGTTCTGCATTTCGCTCTGTACACTGGGTTGTACACGCCTCCAACACATACAGATAACCCGTAAAGGGTTCCAGACCACCAAGGTCAGTAAAACTTAGGTTCAATCCGGTGTATACGATCAGTGTCACTGAAGGGTTCTGTTTAATGCGTTTGAGTTTGTACTTCTGAATTATACCATTGTGTTTGGCCGGGGGCTTCCAAGTGATATGGATGGTTGTAGACGATATGACTACGGGAACAGGAGCGTCAAGTCCCTCGGGGCTGGCCATCAGGGTGCGGTTCTCTGCAACCCGACTACTGATATTGCCCGCGTCATTTATAGCAACAACAAAGTACCTGTAAACAGTGTGAGGAGCAAGGTGTGTGTCGGTGAAGCTCAAAATGTTAGGATTGAGTTGATTCTTAAGGATCTCAGTGAAGGCTGTGCCACACAGTTTCGGTGGAATTGTGGTTGTAGGTGAAGGCTTATAGTAACCTTCTACGGTCCAACAATACAGCGACTTGGAGTCAAAATCACATCGATTACAGTACGCCCTGGCTGCGTCAGTCCGATTACAGACCACACTGCTACCACAGCCGTTTTGTACTCCACTTGCTCTGTCTGCGCATGTCTGTGACGTGGCATTATAACCGTTCTTGTTACAGCAGCTAAAACGGCTGGACACCTTACTTGTGCTGCAGCATTTCTCATTTGACCTCGTCTTCTCAGCAGCATTCGAATAGTTGTAAACCTATACGATTCAGTAAAAGAAGTCGCGTGAAAGGCATGGTCACATAATCATATATTTCAAGATTAAACCTGACGAATAATTAGAGATAACTATTGTAAAAGACAAGATCACCACATGGTACTGTTTTTCTAAACACCAGAATGATGGGTTCGACTGATGGTATATTTAAAAGTTAGGCCTTCACGTTTAAGACCACAGTCCATTCAGGAATTATATGAAGTCTGTAATTTTGAGATGTTATTGATCTCACACAACTTGAGTTAATAGATGTAAGTTATTATCTTTGCTTTTTATTCAAATTGCTTATTGAAAAAGATTAGAATATTGAAATGGAAATCAGATAATAGAATTCGCAAATTTAGAATGCAATTTTAATTTCTGGTTTTTAACAAGTTCAAACGTTTTCTAATTGGTCTCCTGACCAAGAACCACACTCGTGTTTGAGCCGAACTAATCACATCTTATGAATTTAGTTTCAATGTTCGAAGACAACCTTTACAGCTGTTTGTTCATTATATTTCTTGTTTCCATATCGCCACCCCCCCTGGTAACCCACATTTGCTTTGCTTAACTGTTAACGTTTGCTTGCTTGAACTACAATGAACTACTTCCTTTATAGAAAAAGTAATATTCAGTTTACAATGGACTGATTATTTGTAACACCCGATGAAAAAACCAATCATGCACTCTTTCTCTTTCGACATTCTCCCAATGTACTCATAGAAAGTATATGGTGATAAGCATATTGACAATTTCCTAGAATATCAGAAAGACAGTTAATTCTTATAGCTACCTTAACTTCCCCTGAAGGGCTCTTACAGCAGAGGCTCTGATCAGTTGGCACGTATTTCGAACCACAGCAGCTCCTACTCGGATCCAGGTCATATGCAACCCCTCTAACGCTATCCTCACAACAGATTTGCACGGCTGCCACCACTTTCCCACCACAACACTGCAGTTGTCTCCCCTGCTGTAGTCCGTAGAGAACCCCGCATACACAAACCTGGGAGCCGTTTGCATAAGGTGTATCGCCACAGCACGCGTTACCTAGACCAGTCACATGACCACTGCCTTTTGAAGGACAGCATTTATTGCCAGAAGGAACTCGGACATAGTTGCCATAACAACATTGGTAGTCGGATCGCTGGTTATGGAATGCACTGCCACAGCACACGTCTGTTGGCGAATTTCTAACCAAATAACTCCTTCCACAGCACACTCTCGTGGCGTCTTTGTTGTGAAGTACGCCACCGCAGCATGTCTAGAAAGAACAAAACGTATTGCAAAAGTTACCATCGGTGTTAAGATTCCATTCTCAATCAAAATTATCGACCCGTTTTCATTGCTTTATGATGTATGATCTGACTACCACGCATCTGATTAATTGAGCATGTGGCTGATGACACAACTGACCAATCACAAATTTGCTGCCCTATAAACCGGGAAAAATGTCATTCTTCTCGCAATAACATTTAACCAACCGTAGACCAAGTTAAATTCTTGAACAAAAATCTCGCAAGTGTCATGTGGCAACGAAAACAACAATTTTGAAGAATTTAACAGATTCTCACAAGCAACTATGCAATTTGATGTATGATGAAATCAACCGAGGGTTGACGAAAACAATTTTCCGCGCCGTAAATTTGGAAGAAAGCTGACGTTTCGAG
>JANSTR010159861.1:0-10127 GCA_025434805.1 Antipathozoanthus remengesaui
AGTATAAACAAATAATAGCATGATTTGTACGTGGTATTTGGCATAAATACCACTCATGATATTTCAAAGTTGTTCCAGATTTCACTCGCCTAACGGCTCGTGAAATTACGAAAACCAACTTTGAAATATCACTCGTGGTTTTTTATGCCAAATACCACTACAAACCATGCTATTACATATACCAATTGAATATATATCTGAACAATACTTACAACTTTGTTGATTTTGCTAAGACGCAGTGAAAACCTGACCTTCACATTTTGGTGAGGGTTCACTGTGGGGCGAACATCTTTGTCATAAGGGTTAGAGACAAACAGGTACTGGCGAAGCTGGTATTCATTAGATGCGTTCATATATAGACTGCTGACAACTGGAATTGTAATTAATAGAAAGAAATTTAAAAAAGGATCAGTAAACGCTGTTTTAAATATTGTGTGCAAACATGGCTAACTGTTCAAGATCATGTAAAGGGTTGGACATGGCACTCCATTCATCTTCACAAAGAGATAATGTCGATCGATCTTTAAACTACGAAGGTTGATGTCACAATGCCTTGAAATCACTGAAGCCACAGGACTTCCTGGAAAATTTTTGCAATAAATGTGGTTCAAATGTAATTAATTTTTGTTATGTAAGTGTAATTTTTAGACTTCACTGCACAGCTATATGGCATTCTACCTAATGTATCTATATGATTGCAACTTCTGAATTTGACCAAATGACTGATGCACAATTGAGTTAGATTTCATTCAAATTTCCAATATTCCATTATAATTTAACAATAATTGTCATACAGTAAATACGCAATGCTATTGGTCAGAATCGATCACGTGATGCACGCTCGCAGGGCCACTATTTTTCGACACAGCAAGGCCAATATCTGTAACCGCTGACAAGCAATTAAAGTTGTTTTGTTTTCGTTTTTGGTTGCGAAAAAATGGTCGCAAATTCAGCTTTTAAGTTTGGAACAACAGTAAAAACAAACCAGACAGAGCTAGATAAACGTTTATACCGCAATACACAAAGAGTTCAACAAAATTTGCCTTTAAACTTCATTGCGTTTATCGCTCATGCTTTTCCGCTCCAGTGAGAAAATTATTATTGAATCATAAAATAAATCACCCCCCTCTACGCTTTTTGTATTGAATTATACAGGCCCACTTCTGAAAAAGTGTCCTCAAAGTTTCACATTAGCCCTTGGCTCTACCTCGGGCAAATGTTCACTTTTCGGACACTTTTTCAGCCAGCTCGGGCCTGTATTGCACATTACAAAAAGCGTAGAAGGGGTTTATTCACTAAATATATAATCGCGCTTTGAAGAAGACCGCTAACGTTCGAAACGTCGGTTTTCATCGTTAAAATTTGTTTTGTCACCTTTGGCTAATTTTATTGTATTCTATGCAGATTTTGTTTTCTGGTGGAACTATTCACAAAGGTAAAGGTTGATTTTGTGGTGGTAACGACGTGCTTCTACATTAATATTCATGGTAAAACTGTTTGTACTTGAATTGATTGTCTCTTGTTGCTAGCAGTGTTTTAGAAAAAATCATGGGTATGGAACTTATGTTGGATATCCGTATATGTGCATAAAAAATATTTGTCACGTTTCAGTGAACTTTAAATTCAGTGATTTAAATAATGACGCATTGATTTTTGTATATTAAATATGTGAAGTTGTTTCAGTTCAAAACTCAAAAGTGATGTAGAGTTGTATCGCTAATCTGACGTAGGAAATATGCCGGATCAACTTTTGAACTTCGCATGCAGTATACTACTCAGTGTAAACTTTTGGAAACTAACATAATACTTAAAATTCAATGTTTCAAAATGTTCAGCGTTGCAAATGTGTCAGGACAACATCAAAATGTTCAACCATCGAATGCTTGCAAATTGTATAGGGGAGAATTTGACTCATTTCCACTGAAATGAAACTATTTCTGTGGTGTCTTTTAAAGTAACAAACCTGCTGTTTATTCGTTTTGTCAAACTGGTCTACTGATTTAATTCGGTACCAAACAAAAACCAACTAAAATTCGAAAACAGTGTGTTGCCACTAAATTTGATTATGTTTGTACTATATAGAATTCCGACATTGCAACAACAAAGATACGTCGACTGTGACCGTGCAACTTTCACGATCTGTAATCATAGAAAACGTTTTCCTACCTCCACACATTAGCAGAAGTACTCCGAAACAAAATATCACCAAAATTATCCTCATCGTACCTCGAGTGTTTACTGATTATTACAGCTGGCACTTCCACTTGCTAGCGTTGTAACATTATGTTATTAAACGATTCAAATTCAAACGAATTTGACTACATTACCGTTAATAACACCTTGCAAATTTCTTTTGTTTTCTTTGAGGTTATATATTATACATGAAGATAATATTGTTTTGATAACAATTTCGGTAATTAGTTTTGTTTTATATTACTTTAAAAACTTTTGGGTGATAAAATTTCGGGAAATTAATTTGCCGGTGGTCAAGAGGACTGGTGTACAAATGTGAGCACTCACTACGCAATAAAACTATAATGAGTCGGGAGCGGAGCAAACTCTAAATACTTATTGCTTAAATTTAGGGAATATATTATAAGCAATATTATCAACTTTCCTTTCCACAAAACAAATATATTTGCCTTGCCAAATACAGAAATATTTTATTATCTGTCTTAATACGTCACAGTCAGTGGAAAGTTTCACAAGTTAGAAACTGATTTATAGCGTTCGTTAGAGTTCCCCTCATTTCCTTCAGGGCATCTCTGTTTTGTATGATATAAACTTCACCACAATAAATATTCTGAAATAGTTGCTAAAATTCAAATGAATATTTATTACCAATAATGACCCTATTCAGACTGATTTTAATAAAAATGTGGCTAAACGTTACCGATATTTAAGGTGACTCAATAGAGTTTTATCTTTTTGAAGAAATCTTTTTATCTTTTTTTATCTTTTTTGAGTATAAACTTTTAAGATGATAAAGCGTTATTTCTAAAGGCTTTTATAATAAAGTCTAGCGAAATCCAAGAACCAGAAAATAAACCGCAACAAGATACAATGGGCCTTAATTCCCTGACCTTGGGCCTATAAGATGGATGTTAAAAAATGGGAATTTTTCTTGTCTTTTTAGTTATTTTCAATTTTCTCTGGATTTCTTCGGAAAACTTTTTTGACACTTTGCTTGGAGTTTTATATTACCATGACAATAATATTTATTCGAAAAATAACTGAGGCTAGGTAAAGTTTGATTCGCTCTTTGTTTCGTTCTTTTTTCCTGTCAGGCTTGTTTTTGCGTATTGAACTTAAGTATAAAATCAAGAAATAAAGAATTGTAAGCGGTACTAATCTTTCTACCAAATTAAAAAAAATCATTGAAGGAATCTCGAGAAAATAACCAAATTGCAAAAAATCCGGCCGGTGAGATTTCTGATATTGCGTAACAATGGCGTAATTTACAAACTTTGTAGTTTGACAACAGCATGTGTTGCAGACACGTGCGTTCGCTGTTGATGGCAGAGCGAACAAGCAAATGTTTGAACGGAAGTTATTCGAAGGTAAATTTTGCCCGTTGTTTTACAATAATACTGCCTATATGTGTTTTAAACCTAGCATTGCGAGTCTAACGCGGCGAAGGGCAGTCGAAATGCATATGCGGTTGCATTGACAAGATAGCCAGGAAAGCCAGGAGCCCTCGTTGGCCAAGCTTTTTGAACTCCTGCAGAGATTTGTAAGAGACGCCTCTTCCAGTAATCTTTTCCGCAACCTCCTTCTTCAATGGACCATCGTCATTCAAGGACTGATCGTGTGAACTGGGGACTGGATTGAACAACTTTCCACGCAACAACTGAAGGAGTGTGACGGTGATCGAAGCCATATTTTATATCGTCAACATGCCTTTATTTTATTGACAACACACTCGGCAGAAAGTTCAATTTTGGAAGTAAATATGATTCTTCTGAGAGCAAAAACATCTTCTTGCTTTTTATCAGTGACTTGAACAAATTTTATGTTCATCGATTGAAGTCGCAGTTTATAAATGTGTCGCCAAAGTTTTTCAGAAGTATAGTAAGTTATGGGGGTGTCAAATGTTGCAGTATCATACTGTGCTTATAAGCAAGTTTCACTGTAGGCTTTGTTAATTGTTGTGTTCAAGAATTGTAAGAACTTTTCAGCTGCTTCATGTGTTGACACAGATTCAACTGGCTCGTTTTCTTTGTAAAGTTTTCGAATTTCGCTAACTGTTTTGATTTAAGGCTTGTGATATCATTGTCTGGGAGGATATAACACGAACAGCGATCATATCGTTGAAACCCAAGCCTGCCTGTGGCTGCGAGTTGACAAACTGTGGCCGTTTTGCATGTGCAGGTGGCCCGTTTCGGTGACAAATATGACAAAATTGTCTGATTCGTGTTTGCTGAATTTCTCTTTAATTATTTGGGATCTTTTCGTGTATTTCGGCACGACTTTCTCAAACTTTTCGAGTTGCTCTTTTGTTATGTTGTGACAAATATCATCTTGTGTTGGGCAACTGCTAATGCATGGTGCTGGTGGTGAATTTCCAAGATTTGCACCACCACGATTCAATCCATTGCCAGATTTAAATGTTGTGCACTTTAAAACGGGACGAACCCTGCGCAGATTAGGACATGGAACCAGTTTGTAACTCCCTGATAGACGGTCTAGATCTGCGCTCTATAGTGCGTAGGATGAGCACACGGGTTCCATTATAGTCAACTTCTGGGCCCATTCCTAAACTACTTTACCTTAAGGAGCTCGGGTGAATCTCAACCAATCAAGACGTCTAGGTCAGCGGTTTTCTTTCAAGGGTACATGGGATCTCACAAGCGATGTTTTGAAGGTGGGGAATCTCCGTGCCCACTCTGCATGGTGTGGGAATTAAATTCTTGTCTTTTGGAATGCTGTCGCACTAGATAAGGGTGCATGGGAGAGGCTGACACAGAGCCGCGGTCAAGGATCTTACCGTGGACCCGACGTCTGTACTTAATCGTCGCTAAGACCGAATCAAAAACTTGCAAGAAGACAAGCTCCTTGTTGAAAGTAATTAAGAACTGTATCCCCCGCAAGGAAATTTCCCAGCCAGTATATTCAAGAGATTTAAAGGACGTGGCAGAAGAGTTCAACAATTTTTTCTCCTCCGTTGGCACTAGGGCATCAGAAGCGACTACATACCTGATCGGCAAACACAATTTGCCAACACATCCAATTTCCACACCAGGGCAGGAGATCCGAAATATTGTGATGGCCTTTCCACAAGGCACCAGGGTATGATAAAGTACCAATGTCTATAATCAAGGACGCATTACCATGTATTTTCCCTATACTCACGGACATTGTGAACCATTTGTTGTTAACTTTTGTGTTTCCGACGGCCTGGAAGATCTCTGAAGTTATCCCATTACCTAAAGAAAGAGATCATGAAGAGGCCAACAACAACCGCCCTGTATCCCTGTTCCCTGCTGTGTCCACAATATGTAAACGGGTGGCTTTAAATCAGCTAACCTCCTACATGAGGAACAAGAAGCGCCTCACTGAGCAACAAAGTGGGAACAAAAAGACACACTCAACTGAGACACTGAACGTCATGATGTCGGATAATATAATGGAAGCCATGGACTCAAAGAAGCTGACGTTGATTGTGCTCCTGGATCTCTCCAAAGCCTTCGACAGCATTGATCATCTCAGAGACATCACTGGAATGGTTTAGGAGTTATCTGTCGGAGCGCATGCAAGCAATATGTTCGCATAGGTCAAGAAGTTTCCAGCTTGCGTACTACCGTCCATGGAGTTCCACAAGGTACGTACAGTCTCAGGGTTCTTAGAACTGTACAAGTCAACTGATTCTATCTTACTGCAGGAAACAGCTCCATCGTTAGTGCTGCAGGTCGACATGCTTCATTCTCGTCACTGCTAACATGTGAACTCACAAGCCTTCCTTGTGAAGTAGATTGATATGACGCTCACTGTACACCTTACATCCTTCATCACGTGGCCCGAGGCAAGGTCGTGGAAACATAAAACCGGCCTGGAGGATTCAGTTATTCTTCTCGGAGACCGACTTGGCGCCGAAGAATGGCGCAAAACTGACTGATCGAAAAACTCAAAAACAAATTCGAAAGAGCCGAAGCACTATTCCTCGTCTTTGTCTTTTGCGAAATTACCCGATCGGGATTGTATAACACGCCTCATGCATACAAAGACTTGGTAGAAACTGCTTGGTCATCGGGCGCTGGAACTGGAATAGTGAGGCACACTCGTCGAGTTCGCGGACGATGTATTGACTGTGTTAAGATTCTATCGCCAATTTCTCAGCGCCTTTTTATTGCTCATGGGAATCAATCCATTGTTTAGAAATATCAGGAATTAAGAAAAATTTTGAGGATAAAAACACCAAGAAATAACAAGAACCTATGCAGCCTCAGGCGAAAGTTAATGGTTATAGCGAGGTCAGTTATAGCGAGGTCCTTTTCGAAAACCACTTTTAGTGAAAAAGTTTCCTCAATAAAGATTATTATTATTAATGGTTCTTATAAATCAAGCGTGTAGCAAAACATTTTAAAGCACAAAGTACTGAAAATCATAGAGGCGGTTCACTTTGATCACAGTATTTATCACATAAAAAGCTGATTTAAAAAAAGGTCTTTAAATAACGAGCTATTAATTACAGGTGTCTCTTTCCCTTGAATATCAGTATTGGTGTCGCCATGATCGGGACGTTTGTTTTTTAGAGCCGATAAGAAAATGCACAATTCTCTGAGAGTTTATAAGTGGTGATGTTTACATGTACAAGAAATACTTACTGAAAAGGCAAACATCGTAGTCCATCAAATTACTCTTAGCATTTGAATATATGAAATGTGTCGCGTTGGATTTAATGTTACTAGAAAAAGCTACATCGACAAATATAGCTGGGTGGACTTTAAAACTGGTTGCCTCATTTGCAATCTCCACTGTCTTATTTAATTGCTAAGTAATGCCGCATCCTAAATTGCAATGTAAGAAAAACGGTGAGCTCGATGTCAGTCAAATTTGTAGGATGATCGATTTGAAAATTTTTGACAGTATATGATATCTAATCTAGTTTTTATCTAGGCAAATAAAACAAATTTAATTTTAACAAACACTTTAAATCTATCTCCAGTGTTTACCGAATTAATAAGAAAAAATAGCAGAATTGGAATTACATTCCACAAGCTCAAAGTTGTAACTACTGTCCTAAGTACATGCACAGGTCGATTTAAGGAACGCTTGCAAAGCTTAAGCAGATGAAAGCTAACAAAAATGCGATTTATTATGATTAGAATAGTTGTGAGTTTTACAATCTCTTCACGAAAGAAGATTTTGCTTTGTGATGTGTCATGTTAGTTGGAGAAATAAGAAAGCAAATTGGTAATCATTTTTGATCTTGAGTCTTTACAAAGGCAAGTTTGCCAGTGTTATGACTTCAGGAACATCTAAAAAGTTACCCAAACGCTGATAAAGAGCCTAAAACACTTCAGTTGACTATAATAACAAGCAAAATTATTATTATTTTGAGATTTCCAATAACTTCCTTTAAAAATATACAAAGCAGCTTGAATTTCAAACAAATCTTATCGTTTTGTTTAAATTATCGGTGACACGCTGAGCACTGAATTTTGAACAATTTAGTCTGGTATAAAGTAAGTCCACGTTTTATAATGATATGATATTCTTTTCTTACAATTTGGTCAAGTTTAGTTGACAGTGTACAGGAGATATCACCCTTTATTTTGTCGCAGAATTTCGCAATACAGCAAACATTCTCTGGGAAGCGGATATCATACTAACTTTAGCTGGACTCAGTGACACTAAATTTCACCAGAATTATTCTTGGTTGTTTCTGTTATAATACAAAGCGCTCTATTTACCAGTGTAACGCACAACGAGCTTGGTCGACATCTAAATTTCTGAACATTTTGAATTCCAGCTTTAAGGCTTATCATTTTACTTCGCATGCACTTACTTAGGTAGTAGATGAGCATATTCATTTGAGTTTGATATTGGGGACTTGTCAGCATAAAATAAAATTGTCACAGTCTTGGCGTAGATCTGTTTTGACCATAACATCAATATTTTAGTCTCAAGTACAAGCATGTCATATTATAGGAATAGCGTTTTCGTTTCAGCCTGTTGAAAATGTACACTAGTTTACAAGCAGACTGATTCTTGAAGTTTACCATGTCAACTCAAAGGTTTCATTCTAATATTTTAACCACTTCTAATATATCTCAGTTATCCTATCATGCAATACTCAATTTGTGTATCTAGCGGTAATTTAAAGGAGTTCGCTCACCTGCAATTTCATGACTGAAGATTGCAAAACAAAAATGTAGGAATAGAATCATTTTGCCTTGAACTGAAATCCGGCAGTGAAATTATCCATAAAGAGAACAACTGTAGTTTGCGATATTCTGCACGGGTTGTTAAGTGATTATATTCATATGTTTTTTATTAGTTCCTGTTATCCAAGCAACAAAAAACAAACTGAGGTATTAATTGAAATTTTAACCAATCACTACTGCAATTCATGTAAATTCGCTTAGCGTTAGAGTTACATAATTGTCATTTCATTTTAAATTTGTTAGATATTGTTTGTACCTATAACAGCATTGCAGACTCGTAAAATATTAAACAGCAGAAATTCTACTGACAAATATTTGAATGTCCACATATTTTGAATTTTCGAAAAGGCACTTTGTGTTGCCATGGATGTCACAAGAGTAGCCGATATTTTTGTTCTATTACTTGTAATGTACAAAATATTCTTGGAAGTTGCTTAGCAGCTATATATAACAGCCTTTTTGTCCTTTTCTTGATTATTTGGCATATCTAAGGCCAAGTTGCTCCTAGTAAGTCAGCGTTTGGCATAGCCAAACCTTGTACTTATGTTTTGTTTCCAGTTCTTGTACGAGAACCATTACGAGTGCACCATTTACGCACACAATTGTTTCCTACAATATTTTTTGACACTCCAGATATAACACGATATTATCCAAAAGGTGGAATTTCAGTTAAGAATATCAATTGTAGATTTTTTATGTTTTTATTCATACCTTGATGATAAAAAAAGAAATGGATTTTGCAGTTTCCTCGGAACATTTTCTAAAAGAGACAATGAACACACCATAGTTTGCATGGATTTGGTGTTTAACGAATATGAAGCATATTAGTCCCTAGTGGTAAATACCAAATTTATTGAAAAACTGTGAATGGGAAATAGCAAAACCCTTTTTCTGCACTTGTGCACTTCTTACCATGTGGGTGAGGTTTCCAGTCGCCATTACTCGTAATTCAAAACGTTAGCCGTCTCTATTGAACGCATTAAAAGAGAGCTTACTTAGAAATAATCCATTTCTCAATATTTTCTCCTATATAATCTTCACACATTATTTTCTACCCGCTATCAATCATATCATCCAGTTTGTATGTTCACCTTAAGTACAAATTAAAGTGTATCAGTATGATTAGTCCTGCATTAATAACCTGCTGTTCAAGATAATAAATGGTGTTTTAGTATATCCAACATTTTGCATTTCACCCTCTATCTTATTATTACAAGTTTAAAACATTTATTTCGATGTTTTTCTAATCAAAGCTTGCACTAAAACGTCTTCGCCTGTAGTTTAAATAGTTGCCAAAAATCGCTTTGAATTCGCTTAATGTGTTCTAGCTCAAAACATAAAGCATCATTCTACATTTACTAAAAAGAGCGAGTAATATAATTTCAACAGGTGAGTCTTAACCTTATCCAGTCCAAGCTTTTTCAGGTCTTTCAATCAAAAGGGGGTGGATTCCACCCCCTCTCGATAATTTTCCTCAGTTTTATCCAAACTTGATGAAACTCTGTACTACTGATCATTAGGGCATGCTCTATCTTTTGGTGGTAGCGTATTGCACTTAAGTACATTAAAATGACGTAATAGTGACGTCATCACAACATTTTTAAGGTTGTTCTCAATATATTTAGCCATTACAAAAAAATGACGATAGATTCCCTATAAATGTATGATAGTTCTTTGTGACAGTTTATACTCCCATTAAATGTCCGTATAACGTAATTATGTCGTCACATACCTATTATA
>JANSTR010159872.1:0-10126 GCA_025434805.1 Antipathozoanthus remengesaui
GGAAAGCTATGGAGACAGTTTAGGAGAATTTAGCAACACACCAATTGTCGTGTTTGGGGCTGAAAGGGTTAACAAAGCTGGTAACTCATTCCAGATGCTTGCACCAAGTCTGGAAAATGCTTTGTATTGGATTCATAATCTTCATTGTTTTATATAAAAATTGTTCATGTTAATTGTTTCATGCAGAAAGGGACATGATAAAAACACTTAAATAATAGCCCAGGGTAACATTTTTGTCTCAAAGGGCGGCAATCATTCAAGTGGGACGGGGGGAGTGAAGGTTGATCAAGGTCTTGCAATTCATACATACTTTCATTGACCCCAAAAACTTCTCTTTAGCTTTTTTGTATTTTTTTGTTTTGAAAATCCCAATTTTGTTTGTTTTCACATTTTGCCAATGCTGGATTTATGTCCAGCATTTTAGAGACCAGAGTTTTCATTGTTGTTTTAACCAATCACTATCTACTTCCCTTGTAGTCAACAAATGCTGCAGCTGCACTGCAGAAGTAAGTGATGTCAATACATATTATAATTACAGTTAAGAGTTGTGTGAGGACTTCAGGCAGATATATATTTACTAATTGTGTAGTATTGGACAAGCACAAAAGATCAGTTCGATATACACGCAAGAACAAGTAAAATGTCTTGATATCCTCTGTATTTAACATTCCAATAGAAGATTAATTACAGGAGTTTTGAAAAAGATTCATTTTCACAATGAGAAACAGTTAAAACTATGCACAATTTGCCTACAGTACAAATAAAATTATTGACTCAAACTAACTGCAATACAGCTGCAAAACTGACAGTACTCATTTCAGGGTGAAATATATACCTCTTATTAATTGAGTACAAGGTCCGTACCGTAAGTTACAGACCCGAGTTTTTTCCCACTTATGGCCCAAGGGTTTAAAACTTACCAACAGGCAAAGAGAGAACTGGAACTCTGGCGTTATATAGGCACTATTTAGACATTAGAAATATCGAAAACTGAAATTAAACCTAATTTTGACAAAGTATGTTACAGCATTTTTTGTTGGGCTAGGTAGGGGAGGCTTATTAAAGAGGGGGGCATATTACAAATTTGAGGCTCCAGAGGGAGTCTATTAGAGATAAGGGGCTTATTAAAGAGGGGGGGGGGCTTATTAGAGCTCTAATGGTAGTTATTTCTTCATATTCCGAATCCCATCAACAAAATAAGCCATATTTCACATGGTCAGCTTGGTTGTCACAAGCAACTTAAGAAGCCAAAGCACAAGCAGAGCATGAGAACTTTTTTAAAAAACACTGTAAAATGGAGACAGAATGTAACAGATCAAAACCTTCCATTTTTCTCCGTTCTGTCTCTATTTTACAGTGTTGTATAGAAGAGTTCTTAAATGTTCCCTTTGCACTTCCGTTCCTCATGTCATTTGTGTAACCAAGCTTCACATGCAGTAATAAACATTAACCACTGATTAGTGGACAACCTAACCTTAATTATTCTTTCTTTTTCCAATACCTTTTTTTCTAGTGATCCAGCATCTATGAACCGTCTCTTGCAATCAGTTAGCTGCACTCGTGTCAACAGCAACCAGGTAGCAGAGTACCTTCTGAGACCTACAAACGGCAACAGCACTTCTGTTGGCATGCATATGCAAATAGCTACTTCTCAAGACAATAGTGGGTCCACCACAGATGTCCCAGACAGTAACCATCCTGCTACAAGTAGTTTACCGCAACTTTCACATAACATGACAAATACTGGGAGCTCATTCAGTGTCTCAAGACCAGAACTTGAAAGAACACCTCAATCACAAACTCACATTGGACATTCAGGTGGTAATTTGCAATCATCTTTTAGTTTTTCAACAGCTGTAAATGCAGATGAATCCTCTTCTAGCTCGGAACGTTTTCCAGGTGCTGTACAGCTTGCGTCTGTTGGTGCATCCTCAACAACTTCATCAAGTGAACCAACTGGGCAGATAGAAACTGCCTTTCCCCCTGTTTCTCAACCATCAATTCACACTACTTCTCATAGTAATGTGCAGTCAACATTATTCACTTCAAGTGAACCTTCGACTCAATTCAGACAAACAACTGTGAGCTCCGAGCCTCTCAGTTCATCATCGCATGGCTTGCACAGGCCCCCAGAAAGAAATAGTCCCTTTTTTAACCTTAATAGTGAACCCATAGTTAGGAATAGGCATTCACACTATGAAGGGGCTGTGACAAATAATGCAACAAACTCACTGTCTAATTTAGCATCATCATATTCATCTGACGTACGACCTTCATCAAGCAGTTCTGAGGTTCCCCTTAGCAGTACACCTCAAGAGGCACGAGGAAGCAATGGTAACCCTAGTAATAGCCGACAAGACACAACAGGAGTGTTTGCAATATTCCGTGCACGGGATGGTGGCAGTTGGAATTTGGATACATCAGAAGTTGAATCTGATGCTGATTTTGCCAACACTGGCACCGAATCACAGGGGAGTGAAGTGAGTGACAGTATGAGTTTTGGGAGAATTCCTCAAAATAGTGAAGCAGAGTCAATGACATCCGCTTCCTCCGACTTTGGGAATGTGTTACTGAGGACGAGAACTTTCACATCAGAACTTCGTCCTAATTTGACATCTACCCATGAGACTGTCACCATTAGTAATCAAGAAAGCAGTGTTGATGTCGTTGGGAGTGGTGGTCGAACTCAACACCGAGGTGAGGCTGTCAGAATTGAAGCCAATGATGATAGCGTAACTGGAATGGGGACAGTATTTAATGTTAGTAACAACACACCTCGCCCCAATATTTCATCAAATGCTAACCTTGCATCCAATTTGCCAACATCAACTGATAGCAGTGGCACAGCAATTGCTACTGCAACAGCCAGAACATTTCGACATGTGCATACTGCAGTTGTTGTGGCTGAAGGCTCCAGTGGCGGTCCACAGCTGGCTCTGAGGACAGCCATCAACCGAGCAATAGCTGGAGCTTTTGCAGGGAGCGGTGAAGGAGCTGTCGCAAGTAATATTATTAACACTACCCATCGGCTGCAGTGGTGGGATTTCTCCAAGTTAAAATTGCCAGATTTGAAACAAAGTGAGTGTTGTGGGTATTGTTTGTTTGCTTTTACTGTGACATATTTAGAGAGTGCTACCTTTTAACCCTTTCCATCCTGACTTTTCAATTTGGTAAATTTATCAAACTTTGTGAAAATTGTCAATTTCTGAATTTCATGTAACAATGAACATTCAAGAATCTACCTTGAAGACAAAGAAAATGAATCGTCACTTTATAGAGTTTTGTCAACTGGTTCAAAAGTTAGATTGAATAACACCAAACACTTCTACTCTTCAAGACAAGCAAAATCAATGGTCACTTTATAGGAACCCTGCAATGTGAGCATCGCTTCATATGCTTCAATGCTATTTTGCTCATACTGATTTTCAGATTTTACTAGTATCATTCAAACTATAAATAAGAACAGTTTAAAACGTGGTTTCTTTTTGTGCAGCTGAAGAGAACATAATTTGTCCCAGCTGTAAGATACACAATGATGCCAGTGTGGATATTTCGTCTGATGCATCGATGCTTGCAGCATTTGTTCCCAGCACGTTTGGCTTCCCTGATGATGGTATGTTGGCTATCTACTCTCTCCAGAAGGATTCTTTAGGACAGTGTCTTTTCAACAAAAAGTTTGGTAAGTGTTGCATCTCAAACTAATTACTGTACCACTCTATCAAGAGTTCCGACAGTTACCTTTCAAATTGTTTGAAGGCATTAGTTAGGATTGTGGTTATTTGTCCATTTATGGTTCAACCTTATTTGCATTCCCAGGGTTCTCCCTAATGAGGAATAGTAGGAGGAGCTAAATGTGAAGTAGGGGGAGAAGTTCAAGCCAAAGTAATGGGGCATTTTGAAAATCACTGCATATCCCATTTTTTTAGAGCACTTTAATGGACAAAAGGAATCTAAACTTCTTTCAAGCAATCTTACTCCTTACTTTATTTACGATTCAAGAGCATTCACATGTTGCAACTACCTCGGCCAGCTACAAGACTAAAAATCAAAATATCCATTTCGCCTCACAAAACATAAAGCATTTTGCTTTTCTGTGTCTATACTGGATGTACCAAAAATATATATAAAACTTGTAGCCGGCATAGTATAGTTCAGTACATGGAGAAAGTCACCGGCCCTTCTGGAGAACCCTGCATTCCAGTCTTGAACTCAGTGATAAATTGGTTTAGACAAGAAGTTCTGGTACAAAAGGAACTTGTGAGATCAAGTCAGTCACTGTATGCAGCTTACTTCTGTTCACTGTTCTCTTGGTTGTTTATTTTGGTCTTAGTCTACAACAAATAGGCCTGCATCATATGTTTGTTTTGTCTACTGAATTTCAAATTTACCTTTCAGAGGAGAGAAAATAGGGTGGTGCTATTCTTTTTATTCCAGAACTGTCTGTTATTGATGTATAAACCCTTTTCTTACAGTTTTTTAAAATCAATTTCATACTTCATAAGAATCTAAGACCTGTAACTTTCTTGAAAGTATTTTTCATTTCTTAAATCTACCTTTCAAGATGAGCAAAATGAATGGTCACTTTATAGGATTTCAGCAACTGGTTCAAAAGTTAGATTGAATAACACCAAACACTTCTATTCTTCAAGACAAGCAAAATGAATGGTCACTTTATAGAGTTTCATCAACTGGTTCAAAAGTTAGATTAAATAACACCAAACACTTCTACTCTTCAAGACAAACAAAATGAATGGTCACTTTATAGGGCTTTAACAATGTTGGTGATACTGGTGGCGCAGTTTAGGATAATTCCATGTTAGCTACTGAAAGGGTGTAAGAGGGTTTCATTCAACTTGTGCTTGATAATCTTGCATAATCTTCAGTGGCAATTACTCAAGACACTGTATTATCTCCTATATTTCACAGGTCCCAATGCCATATCAGTGAGTTTATCACCTCTTAACAGATATGTAATGGTGGGTTTGGCTGCACGTCGCCTCCACTGGCATCTGACGTCACGTCAGGTAAGTTAATGGATGAATAAGCAAGAACTCTAAATAGCTTCAATGGTATGGTAATTTTTTACTAAAATGCTTACTGGTATGGTAATTTTTGCATATTTCTAGATAACGCGGCTTGCATGAAAAGAAGGAATACAATTATGTCTTTTATCTTTTGTAGATAGCTTGAGTACTTTTTGTGGCATTTTTCAATTTTGATATTATAAGATCACTGTGTATATATTATATTACCATTATTATTATGATAATACATTTTATTCTAATTTATTATGATATTACATTTTATTCTAATTTATTATGATAATACATTTTATTCTAATTTCGTCCAGGCGACTTCACTTCAAACCAATGCCTTGGCAGGAAACGTGCTTGAATTCAACGCCTGTGAAATTATGTGAATCCTGTTTAATACAAGTTTTTAAGAGTGTATCTTTTGTTTTATTAATGAAAATTAATGTTTGTTTACATTTGTAGCTTGTTGCCCATATTTTCAAGCTGGAAACAGACAATACAGATCACACACCAGACAAGCTGAAGGTGAAAGAATGGTTACAGTAATGAAATGTTGAATGCTGATTTTTTTATGTGCAACTCTCCATTCCTAAACTATCTTGCCACTTCTATTTCTATCTTACACAAATTGTCGTATCTTTCCCTTGCTTATCCTGTATCGTCTCAGCTTGTGTCCATCTTGTCCTAATTTATCATATTTTGTCCTATCCATCCCAATCTTTTCCTAGTGTGTTTTATCCTGACCTAACTTATCTTTGGCATCTTACCCTCACTTATCTTATCTTGCCCTCACTTATCTTATCTTGCCCTCACTTATCCTATCTTGCCCTCACTTATCATATCTTGCCATAACCATTCGTAATCCATATCCTATCTTGCCCTCACTTATCTTATCTTGCCCTCACTTATCCTATCAAGCCTATCAATTTCCTATCATGCCGTCACTTATCCTATCTTTCCCTAACTTATCCTATCTTGCCCAAGCATATCCTGTCTTGCCCTATCATATCATGCAGCCATACATCCTAGATTGTAGTTTCCAGGTCCTGACCTAAGACCCAGCAGTTCTAATTTAGCTGTCTACATTACACTATAACTTGCATCCTGCTGAATATCAAGAATACAGTATATGGAACCTTAACACTATAAAACTTGCATCCTACTGAATATCAAGAATACAGTATATGGAACCTTAACAATAAATTGAATTGGTGTGAAACTGCAACATTTAACACGCACAAATTCATTTGCAGCCCATACACCATGTGACACATGATTGTAATCCTGACAGACGGTCCCATCTCAGTGTAAATGCTGCTTTTTGGCATCCTGTGGTTGGCTGTGGACTTGTCTATGGTACAAACAGGGGCCACCTGTGCATGTGTCAGATTGGGTAAGTTGGTAGGGTTACCTGTGCATGTGTCAGATTGAGTAAGTTGGTAGGGTTATCTCTGCATGTGCCAGATTGAGTAAGGTGGTAGGGTTACCCGTGCATGTGTCAGATTGGGTAAGTTGGTAGGGTTACCTGTGCATGATCACACCATCCAGTTGACAAATACCTCGGAAAAAGTCTGTGTTCTAAAATAGAATTGATAAGAAATAGCTTACCCTTAAAGTGTTTTCCATCTACCCTATCTGTAGTAATGTAGTGCAGTTCCCAGCTGCCACTTGTTGGTTAAACTGACCAAGTTATTAATGTCTTTTATTATATGGCTGGTTGACTTGACATGCTGTGATTGTTCAATTTCAGGTCTGTATGTTGTTGCATATGTATGTCGAGCAGCTGTTATTAACAAAGTTTGTTTACATTCAACAAAGCCATATAATAAATAACTTGCCCAGTCCGTACAATAAGAAATGGATAATTGTCTCTTCCCTACCTGACAATCATTGCATAGGAGCCATAAAAGGAAGAAAAATTCAGTCCATATTGATTCGCAGTCAGCAAATAATAGGTATCGACCATTGTTTTGAAAGAGTTTACCACTGTTCAAACCTAGGTTAAAGCCAGTTCAAAGTACAGTGGCACAGCAAATATTTTTGGATTTATAGCCTTTTAAATATATTGTTTTTTACTAGATCCATTTCCGAGCCCGCTGGCCCTTAAGGCCAGCACTTTTCCTTAATTTCTGTAGTGTTGAGCGGATGAGAGTACATGACTCCTTATAGACAGGACACTAATCCATCTCAGCACTTATTCCCAGTTTCTGTAGTGTTAAGCGGATGAGAGTACATGACTCCTTCTGGACAGGACACTAATCCATCACAGCACTTATCCCTAGTTTCTGTAGTGTTAAGTGGATGAGAGTACATGACTCCTTCTGGACAGGACACTAATCCATCACAGCACTTATCCCCAGTTTCTGTAGTGTTAAGCGGATGAGAGTACATGACTCTTCCTGGACAGGACACTAATCCATCACAGCACTTATCCCTAGTTTCTCTAGTGTTAAGCGGATGAGAGTACATGACTCCTTCTGGACAGGACACTAATCCATCACAGCACGTATCCCTAGTTTCTGTAGTGTTGAGCGGATGAGAGTACATGACTCCATCTGGACAGGACACTAATCCATCACAGCACTTATCCCCAGTTTCTGTAGTGTTAAGCGGATGAGAGTACATGACTCCTCCTGGACAGGACACTAATCCATCCCAGCACTTATCCCTAGTTTCTGTAGTGTTAAGCGGATGAGAGTACATGACTCCTCATGGACAGGACACTAATCCATCACAGCACTTATCCCCAGTTTCTGTAGTGTTAAGCGGATGAGAGTATATGACTCCTCCTGGACAGGACACTAATCCATCACAGCACTTATCCCTAGTTTCTGTAGTGTTAAGCAGATGACATCACGTGACTTGCCCTGGATAGGACATTAATCCCTGACAGGCAGCTCCTAGCAGAAGTTAATACTCATTTGTGCAGTCTACTGTAGCGAATAAAATGATTTCTCAGGACCCCTTTGAAAGTGATTTTAATGAAAGGGCATCCTAGTAAAATATCAATTATAAACTAATAGATAAATAAAGGTGTCTTGCTGATGAACACAGCACAGTGGTCTGGTCAGGGTTTAATCTTGTGACTTGTTGGGTTAGGAGTCAGACATGCTAACAATCAACCATTAGTTACTACACATGCAAAATAAATAACTTCTCAGAGACTAAGGACTCACGAACTGTTTCAACAATTTTGACTTAATAAATAGTTCAATATTTGATCTTACCACGAGCTTCAAACTGTAAACTTATTAACCGAGGAACATGCCCCTGAATCTGAGTAATTCCTGTATTTGGGTTTTAATTTAGTTCTTGGAATTGACAAGAGGTTTGGGCACAGTTTCTGTTAACGTTTGACAAACAATTTAGACATCAGGTAAAAACCGATTAACCTAGATTCAGTATAAATTTACATCGAGTTTTGTGAGCTGGGTTTAGTTAGTAAAAGGATTTAAAAATAGTTTATTAACGTTGAGTGGATACAATCCACTAATGCAGAATCTGTAATCCAATTTGACATATTTTAGCTGAACGAAACAATGGGTTTAATATTAACTAGGATGTAAACCTAGTAAGTAGGATAACGGCAACAGAAATGGACAAATGATAGTTAATGATGGTTTTATGATGTTGGATGAATGATGGCTAACGTTGGTTAGTGATATCTTCTGAATTACCTGTAGACCAAAATAGCCAAATGTTAATAAATGATGACTAATGTTGGTTAATGATATCTTCTGAAATATCTGCAGATTGAAATGAACAAATGATAGTGAATGATGGCCAATGCTGGTTAATTATATCTTCTATTCGAAATGGGCAAATAATAATGAATGGTGTTACAATGATATACATCTGAATTACCTGCAAAAATGTCCAAGCAATTCAAATGGTATCATTAACCATCATTGACCTCCTTCATCCATTCCAATGTGCACATGACGTTAGCCATCATTCACTATCATTCGGCCATTTGGCGTGATTGACAGGCTGATCAAGGTTTTAACGATAAATTCTTGTGTGGGTGTTGGAGAGAAGCAACAGAATGAGTGATCACTTTCCTATTTGCAATGAATGTGGACAGGCACAGTGTTCTTGTCTTAAAGTTTGTTTTTCACCATTTTGCAGGCCAAGGGATGAAGAAAAGTTTGCCAGCATTCGCCGTGGTTCATACTCTTGACGGTAGCCGGGTCTTATGACTTGTGGATTATCAAAACTCTTCACGCTAGTCAATCGAGGAAAGTGTAAGATGAGTTGAAAGTGTGCAGTGAAGTAGTACCTTGGAACAACACAGCAAGATATTGTGAAAATGATTATTAGAACGACATGATGGAAGATGACAATTAAGTCCCCGATAGTATTCCTACGAATTCCTATCCAGTTTGACAGCAACTAAAGGAGGATGACAACTCGGTACCTGATAGAATTCCTACGAATTCCCGGCTAGTTTGACGGCAGCTGAAGGAAGATGGCAACTAGGTACCTGATAGAGAGGGAGTAAACTACTATATAGGTACCTGATAGTTTGTTTGTGAGAATGTAGGAAATGATCAGCCAACATCTAATCTTATTAGAAGTATGCAGCTTAGGAGAATTTAGCAGTAGATCAGTTGACATATTTTGGGTTGAAAGGAATGTGCTTACGTGATCCAGACATTCGTCATTATAACACGAAGAATACACATTTGAGTGATAAAAACTTAGGTCTCGTTCTAAGTCATACAAGCTATAGGTTTTTCAATACAATTCGGTAATTGTTTGCAGTCTGTGACTGCTGTGACTTTGTAAAATATTTTGAACAATTAAAAAATATTAATGTAGAAAACATTTCACCAAGTCTTGTGATATAACTGATCACGAAATTAATCTTGGTTTGCCATAGAGACTCTGCAGGAGTGAAGATGATCTTGGTTTTGAAATAGAAATCCAAGAGAGACATGACCATTCATTTTGTATCTGTTGAAGAGTACAAGAGTACAACTGTTTGGTGTTATTCAATCTAACTTTTGAACCAGCTGATGAAACCCTATAAAGTGACCATTCATTTTGTTTGTCTTGAAGAGTAGAAGTGTTTGGTGTTATTCAATCTAACT
>JANSTR010159883.1:0-10124 GCA_025434805.1 Antipathozoanthus remengesaui
TGACTTGCGAATCCTTTTGGCCACCCAACGTAAATCATTACAAGTTTGTCGCAAGTTTGAAATTCAAAACTTGCACTTACTTGCATCTACGTTTGGCCAGGGCTTAATAGTTACAGACCTGAGAACCTGCTGTCAAACAATACAAATAATGCATCTTAATCTACTCACCATGGGGTACTTTGAATTTCTTGGCCATGAATCGATGCTGACAATAATTCGGTGTGCTCGTAATGCTGCTGCTTGTCTTGTCTCGATTCTAATGCGGGGTATTCGTCTTTCTGCAGCAACGAACAAATGTCTTGTAGCCTATGGAAACCAAGTGATTTTATGATAATTATTTTGGGACTTGAACTGATGTGCCATATGATTGCACTATTAATGGCTTGAGTGATGGTTTCTTATTCGTGTATTACTTTTGATCAGAATAAGTATAGAAAGCATTCGGTCTCAGAACCATACAGCAAAACCAAAACAAACAAATCATAATACTTTCATCGAGTGATTACCATGATAAATAATTTGTACTCAGTACCTGAGGATTCGCTGAAGGTGAAATAATGCCACAGTATGGTCTCCAGTTTCGTCTGATAATTCCCACAACCTAAACAGGTCGTGAGGAATGAACTGTAAATGGTGACTACAGTACTGTATCCAGTTCTCATTTTCGTGCATGAACAACGATTGCGGGAAACATCAATGAGGCATTATTGAGAATGACGCGAGACTGGCCAAAAAACAAGATTAAAGAACGATGGGAAGTACTGCATGGGTATCAACTGGGATCGATTGAGAAAAGTAGAAAAGGGATAACTACAGCATAATCTAAAATTCACATTCTCACTCTCAAGTGATTTGGTTAGAACTGCATAAAAATAGCAGAGAAACTGAGTAATAATTTGAGAAAGGCACGGGTTTTATAGACTGTAGCACTATTAAGGGATTTTGTTTTAAAAAATGGCTGGAAAACAACTGGGATTGACTGAAGAATGGGTTAAAATGATTAAAGGAGGAATACAGACAATCCAGAAACGACGACTGGAGAATTATTGAGGCATGAAGGCTGAGGAAAGAATTGAGGAAATGTTGAGAATGTGTATGACTGGGAAAAACTGAGGATAACTTTGGCCTGAGAAATAAATAAAGCTTTGCACTATTGCAGAGGAAATTGACACATCTGAATGTGGACACATCACAGCATCGAAAGATGAACGTGTAAGGATATGAATGACATACCCGTCCAGTGACAACTCGGTTATCAACTGCCTTAGTCTTGAGTTTCTTGGTTTCCTACAAGAGTGTTCAAACATCACAAAATACGATTAGTAGGATTCAAGGTTTTAATACAATTATCAATCTGTAACTACATCTTTACATTTACAAGTGATTTGTTGACAAGAAACTGATTGAGAAATGCCATTGCCACCTTTTCAAAACAGAGCAGGAGAATAAAAAAACAAGGAAGTAGACTTGGGAATGCATACCTTGTATATGCATTTGGCTCCACTATAAAGTATTATCTATACCAACGTTTATGGACTTGCGTTGTCATGCATACATTGACATGCAAGTTCTTCATAATGTGATCCCACAATACCAAGCTTGACAGTAGCCAAACGAAGCACAAACTGCATGCAAGTTGAAGGTCAGAATTTGCATTGACTTGTGCGACTGTTTGGCTAAGACTATAACAGCACTGAGCTAAAGTAAGCAGATAAAATACAATCAATCCACCATAATAAAAAAGATGGCGGCTGTACATTTTACCACAATGCCTTGCGAACCTAACTCGGTGAATAACTGAACGTGGAAGACCATTGTTTGGGAAACGTGTCCATGCACTAACAACATTGTGTATGCTAAGTTTGAAGTTTTTAGATCATTTCTGTACGTTTTCATGATCGTTTTCATGTTTTTTGCGCTCTAGGAGTTATGGGTAAATGTACCAGTCGCCATCTTTTATGTTACGGTCAATTGCTACTTTCGTCTTTAGGAGGCAACGCAAGAGTCAATAGCTGATGACGGCCTTCAACATGTTCATTATGCTGAACTCTGTAAAGTAAGTTTAGTTGTAAACCTTTTGTCACATGTGAGTTTGTCACTGTAACAGTCGTGATAATTAATACCTATAGTAGGGTTGTCATTAGCGCACACCCCTGAGTATTGTGCGCACAAGATGCGTTTTATACACAAGTTTCTCTCTACGACACTAATGTATGAATAGGCATTTTGCAACAAGTGATCACTGATATTCTGGATGGCAAAGGAATGCGACAGACGCCAAGACAAGGGACATTTAACTAGCAATTTCTCAAGTATAGAGTATGTCACATTCTTTGGTTGCTATTCAGAATATCATTATTTGTACCATGTGATCACCAGCAAGCTGCAAAAGGCCTGTTTGGTTTGATAGGAGTAGGCCAACCCACGCAACTGTGACATAGAGTTTTGTGCAGAGTTTCAAAGTCCTTGAACGCCCTTCATTTAATTTTCGCTTTTAAAGCCTTAGAAAACCTTGAATTTGGCATTTGGTCAGAGTGCGTTCAGATGAAGGCAAGTATCTGTTTATAGTCTCGCTTTAAAGCAGAAAATCTCCACGGACAGAACTCCACACTGCAATAACTCATTCACTGCGCATGCGCTCATATGAATGAGTTAAAAATGGTTGAAAATTAGTTTTCTTTTCCAGTTATGTTTTTTTAAATGTTTTGAAACGGTACTTTAAGAAAGTCCTTGAATATTAAGGATGGAGGTTATTGAAAATCACAGAAAAAACCCAAGAAAGTATTAAATTGATGTTTTGAGAAAAAACCTGAACCGGAACCCAGGTGACATTGATGTGTAAGAGGTTCCGATGGATTTCAAATCCACAATCATGTTTTGTTTGTGAGTGGTACAAAGAGACGGCTAGCCCCTTTCATTCTCAGAATTATCAGCAGGTAAATTTCGGATCTTACATTATCCACACATAGAAAGTTGGTTGGTAATAACAATAAAGTAATTATTAAATCACAGCAAACTATTTAAGATGGAAAAATAATAAACTTTCAATCTGTTTAGGAGTTTAGGAGAATTTAACTGCACATCACATGTCATGTCTGGGGTTAGCAATGCCCGATCATCCACACATGGTAAACCAAAGAAATAAATCCATTTTCCTAACATGAAAGGGTGACACACAAATGGCCATCTCCTGATTGGAATGCTAACAACAAGAGACATGTCTGTATTGTGTTGACTATCAGCAAAATAAGTTTTTTTAAGTCTGGTTTATATGTATACGATGGATACCTGCGGCAACTAAGAGAAGAAGAAAGGGAAGCAGAAGGATTCTAATAATTCCTTTACTATTTCAAATCAGTGGAATACTAGTGTTGTTAGTAACTGGACAACCCACCACTTTCTCAGGAGTTTCACCCACTAACGTTGTTCGATTGAGTTGTTTATTATAGTATTGATATACTTATTTATTGTAATAGCACCAATGAAATACGAGATTAGCTAGCAAACAAAAAAAAATCAGATAAAAAATACGCAAAAAACATAAAAAACATCACATCAAAAAATATACGAAAAAAACAAAAAAAACATCACGTTGCTATGTTACATAATGGAAATGAAAGGTGAAATGGTTTGGTTTTTTTTCATTGATGTTTATATAATAAACAGAGCATAAAATGGCCGCTTGGAGATACGAAATGTCTATCCTCGTGTTAAAAGGTATTTCACCCATTCGCAGTGTTCGTGGACGAATTTGGTATCTTTACACGGCAATGTAATAACCTCTATATTATATGTAAGTATAATAGATTTCTCGATCTTTTGTTTTCATTACCAGAAAGTTGGGATGCAGCACTTCACACTCGGACTAACAGACCTATGCAAGGTAGCTAAGGAGTTTTATTTGAAATTTACCAGTTAAGCAATGATTTGGCAGTGTTACTTTGGAAGAAGGTTCTTGGGAGTGTCCATTATTTGTCTTGATTTTTCGTCATTGTCGAACTATCACCTGGTTTGAGTTCAGCAGGAGCAGTTTAGTATTCACAGATGGAAAGTTGTCGATATATTGCTTAGATTCTCTTGGTATCTTTATATACTTTATAAATCGCTTTAAATTAAACGTTTAATAGACTAGTGGCCATTGTATTCGTTTTGAACTATCACAGTAATAACAGCTTCGCCAAACGTTTTAAAGCGCTGACTCGCAACCAAGAGTTCCCGAACTTGAGTCCTCTGATCGTTGATCACGCTGGTGTAGAATTAAGTTTTCCTGCTAATTGAGGGCTTTAGTCCGAAAGTGTCACTGAAAAGGATGGATGGTTTATTAATTTAGTTATTTATTTACAAGCACGGCGGGGAGTCTGAACCAGGGACCTAGGATTAATAGTCAGAGATCTGACTGACTAAACCAAACATGCGCACACTAATCAAATGTTGATGTCTTGAGTATAATAGCGTAACACAAAACGAAATTTCGATATCTCATTTTTCTTATAGTTTCTCGTATGCTCACAGTTATATGTTATATTCCAACTTTTGGTGTTCAGTCGCTGTGGTCCTTGATGTTCAACTATCACCGTGTGGTGGAGTGGCATGAACAGTTTGACCCAGCCATGTGTTTGGTGGAGGGCGATGCTGCAGACGGCGATGACAAGACAGCCGAGGCCACATATAACAGGAATTACATCAGGCAGAAACTTGATCATGGCCTGATGAGAATATGGAAGGTAAGGAATGCTCTTAGTTTCTGTAAGATCGTCTCAGTTCCTGTAGGTCATCCTCACTTCCTGTAAATCCTCCTCACTTCCTATTTGTCGTGCTCACTTTCTATCGGTCATCCTCACTTCCCATCACTCCTCCTCACTCCTTATCACTCCTATTCATTTCCTATCAGTTGTCCTCAATTCCTACCAATAATAGTCACTTCCTATCAGTTCTCAATTGCTATTGCATTCCTTCTCTCCAGTTCCTATCAGTCGTCCTCAGGTCCTATCATTCATCCTTACTTCTTATCATTCTAATATCAAACTTAGTTTCTTGCAGTCCTTATAATGGTTTTATTATTCCTTTTCTTTAAACAAAATTGGAAAAATGGCTTTAAAATCTAAGTTGGGACAAATTATACTTGGTAATCATAACAATAGTCCAAAACAAAAAGACTTATTATCAGCATTCTAGTATTAGTGTTCGTGACAAATATTGTTTGGTGGAGCCCATCCTTCTCCTTGTTTAGAAAATTGATATCTTCTTACTAATGTCGCATTTGAATTGTTCAATCTTAGCTTAGTCAGCACCCTGACAGCTCTTTTGTTCTGAAAACTGTTTTCTGTCACGTTAGTGTACATGTGATTCTTTCAGTCCTTCTATATGACATCAACCAGAATGACTAAATAAATTATGTTCCAACATTGTCAATGAAGGTTAAAGTAAACGTTGCATCTGACCTAATGTGTGTTTTATTGCGTATAACATTTGGTTAATCAAATCAGGAAGTTCAGGAGAGAGTGAAAGCTTACCTACTTGGCACAGATTTGGCATACTTCAAATATGATGACTTCATTTACGTCCTAGATCTTGTTAACAGGTCAGTGAAGTGTTTTGCAAGTTGGATATTTTTGTAGCCTTACTTTGTTATAATTATTTAATTCACCACTTTAGAGAAGAAAGTTCCGGATTCGGAGAATAATGGTCGTAATTCTCTACGTTGTATCTACAGTAATAGAATTAAAATCAGTAAAATTTGCGTTGATTGGTAATTAAATTGCATGACCAGACTTGCCCAAAGACTGAGCTGGCACTTAGAAACATACATTTGCGGGTAAGAGTATGGTTGAACGGTTACCACCTGAGACCTACATGTAGATGTAGGGGTAATAGCCAATAGTATAGATTTTTCCTATTGATGCTTTTGACTGTACAATTTGTTTGTTTATTTCATTCAGTTACTTTTTCTGGTATCTATAGTGATAATTACTGTGTCATCTACCTTAAATTCCACCAAGGCATTTTGGTCGACATGCATATCGATATCATAATTCTGAATTAAGCCAAAGGGTGCGTGAATGGCTAATAGAACCCAGTGTGGCTTGATACATGCATCTCCACATTTTCTTTCGTTACTTTAGAATATATATTTAATCATTGTTAATTTGGATCTGAATTTGATACTTATTCTTTTTTGCCATTCGCAGTCATTTTCGGTTTCAGAAATTGATGTGTGTGTTTGAGAGATAATCATTACATATACAGTGTGACGCCGTTTTTCTAGTCAGATCCTCTTTAGCCACAAAAGTGAGCAAACTTTCAATATAACATTCCACATTGTTAAGCAAAGGTCTTACATCAGATTATTAAACACAAGTGCTTTTACATAATTTTCTGAAACCTGGATAACTACTGTATTTGAGTTCTGTAATATTTGTACACTTTATGTAGCATTTTTAACAGTTTTAAAATTATACAGTGCTAATAGTACAATATCTATTTTGATTTTCTTGGGTCTGTTGAGAAAAGATAAATATATAGATTTTTAGTAAAAAAACTAAATACATTTCGTAGTTTACAATGATAACACTGCTGTTGCTTCATAGACTCATTGCTATTGGAGAGGAGTTCTGTGGAAGTAAGTCTGAAACACTTCACGATTCCATCCGTACCCAGACAGTGAATTATTTCAAGAATTACCACAGGTGAGTACGGACTATGAATTTACCTTGGCCACAGGTATCTCAGAATGGCTTTATTATATGGTGTACCTAAAAGAAAGGTTAAAACTTGAAGCAAAATGTTTTTGAAAGTTTGCAAAACGACTCTAGAAATGGGTGGAAACTCTAGAAATGGGTGGAATAAATTTGAAAAGGGGTAAAGCGAGTTTGGAAAGTGTGGTCCAACTACTAGACAGAGGCGACTAGCGATTGATTTCCACCATGTAATGCAGACATGGTTATATACTTTTGAACTACAGTAGTAAAAGGAGACGAGAATTCGATGAAATACAGTCTTAACTAGATGTATTGAGTGGCTTTATTCTGTTTGAGAGTCAATAGAAGTTTGATTCGGCTTTTGATGAACATTTTCAACATGCATTTTTTTAAAGGTCCAAAATGGAAGAACTGAGGATGTTCTTGGAAAACGAAGTGTGGGAACTATGCCCAGTGAAAACTTCCTTCAAGATTGTGGATCTTCTGGTAAGTGAACTACTCCATTATGACACGTATATATCTTCTATGGCTTATTGAAAATGACAAATTTTAGATATTCGAACAAAAGTCCAATTTCATTATGGTAAATGCTCTACTAGTTGGTTTAACGACACCCCCTCAGATTTTACTTAAAGTCTTCTTTATCTGAGACAAGGGTGTGTCCATTGTGGGAAGGAACTGGACATTTGCTTTCTGAATCGTTACAACAGTTTTCATTTTACCTTTACGATAACAACAAACTCGTCATTTCTATTTAGGAATTTCGTTTCATGAAGTTACACTCGCAGAATGCTGTCAAGACTCATAAACGGACATCGTCTGGCAATGTCAATGTTCAAACGACAGAAACAGGTAAATAACTGGCTAGCGAGTCTTCCGATGATGGTGAACTGGAATAGTTGAGTTTACCTTTTGTTTACCTTTCGTAGATTTGCAGAGACAAGTGGTAATTTCGTTTCTTTCTTACCAGATTTCTTCTCGCGTTACTCGCGCGAGGGCACGCCATTTGATGATGAATATGTTGAGGATGATGCAGAGGATGTGCTGGAACAGAATGGAGTAAGATCTTTTTATTGTTCTGCAAACCGAATGTATGGGCACACTGTAGTGCATTTGGTATTATGTTGAGTATGTTAGTGGGGAAAGAGCATTTAGAATAATTCTGGCCTTATAATAGACTATTTTCTTAGTCTTTCTTAAATGAAACCCAAAGACAACAAATCTGTACGCTCCCTTCCACAATCAATCATTCAAACAATCAGTCCATCATTTATGAGCACTTAAAGAGTAACAGATTTACATTATAGTTTCTTACAAATTACAATTAAGAAAAGTCCAAACATACTGTATTATGACCACAGGGCTAATCGAAACAACTGGCCATTAAATAGGTATATACAGAAGAGGTGACGAAATTTTCAGACTAAATAGTTGCAAATGAAATTGAAATCAATGTAAGAGACCGCAATGCAACACACAATCAGAAATCAAAAGACAAAAAACAGTTCTTCTCTGGAGATTTTGTCTGACCATCTTATCCTGCTATTCTTTGGAAAGTCCGTGACCATGTGGCGTTCTTAATTACATTCTCAGGTTCTTGATGGAGACATTAACGAGAACGACAAGAGGAACAAGAATGTTACCAATGAAGATGACGAGGATGAAGAGGAAGATGACGAGGACATTCCAGGTATTTAGGTTTTTAGTGTTGTTTTGCAGTAGACGGTTAATATGTAGGTTCAGTAATCACTAGTTTCCACCTTAGGATTTGCAATTTGGAACTATGCTAGATAACACCATTCCACAACGCCTGCTCGACCTCGATTTTGAATTTGTCAAGGTCTGCAAGATCCTTAAAAGAAATCATTTAATTTTTAATTTGGGTGCACAAGGTGCTTTGAAAAGGATCGTGAGAGGATTATGATTTCTTCACCACTTGTCCCTTTTTTTGTAGAGGAACTGAAGATGGACTATGTGGATGAGAGAACAGGTGAAACTCCATCAAGGAGCAGGTAGATCATCTCCCTGTAGCTGAATGATCATTGCTTCTTTGTAAGATCACAATGTCATGATCAGTGTTCAAAGCGAAACTTTGTATAGTTTGTATTGATCTTTAGTTGATAGACTCGAGTGTACTGTCTTTTTTCCATGTCCACATAATGAGGATGATTGATTTCCAAATTGATTTTCTAGGAATGTTTACATATATTCATTTAGAAGTTTTTGTGGAAGTTAAAACTCCTAACGATTTCCGAAAGTTTCTGTATTTTGACTATATAATACAATTCCCTCATTCGTGAATTCTATATGCTGTATAAATCAAATAAATGTTTTTGGCTGCTCAAAAATAACTACATTTCAGCTGATCGAAGATGAGCATTGTCGGTATTTTAATCTTCTTTGTTTCTGATTTCAATTAGTAAATATAATTTTTTATTGTGCCAGAACAATATTATTTTGCATTTTTTACCTTATCGTGTTGTCGGCTACTTTTTCTGCTGCTCTTCACGATTTAAAAATATATCTTTCTCCCAAAAGCATTGTTAATTCTTCACTTGTTTCTATTTTCAACTTAGCCAGATACAATGCAACAAAGTCTTCGCTTTTCACTTCAAGATGTTTATATATTTTTTCTTATGTATCATTATATTTACAAGTAATTTTAATCGCAAATCTAAAAGAACCGTGAGGTTGTCGTGTTTTGGACCAATGTGTGTAATGTAAGCATAGCTCTCACGGCAGAAAAATTGCAAACTGTAAATGAACAATGCTTGCTTTCTTATTTATTAATGCCACGTTGCATTCTTATAGGAACGAAGGGTCTGCCAACAGCAGAAAACATCAGAAGTTTCTGTCGCGAGTGCCTTGTGTCACAAACACGACTCTTAATGTCTTGAGGGTTTTTGGTATGTTTTAGAAAAATACTTCGCCCTGCAATTATTTTTACTTCTCTGCGATACATGCTCGCTTGTACTTCAGTCTTAGTGAATAAATTGTATATCTGCATACCTAGTGCAGCATTCTACAATCATGATCTTGAACAACTTACAGAATGTCTCTCTTTAAATCAAGATGCTATCAAGTGCACACTATTGTCTTATTCACAGGTAAATACATGCAGATGATGAATGTTCTGAAGCCGATAGCCTTTGATGTTGTGATTTGTATGTCACAGCTTTTCGACTATTACTTGTTCTCGGTACGTAATACAAGCCCCGATAGCCTTTGATGTTGTGATTTGTATGTCCTAGCTTTTCGCTATTACCTCTTCTCGGTACGTAACACAAACCCCGATAGCCTTTTCAGAGTAAGGCTAGTTGCAATAAGACCAGTTCCTTCAATAATATTTAATACTAGTAGCTGTTTTGTTTGTAAATTCGTTTTTGACATTAATACAGTACTTCATCGCGAGCACTGACAGAGTGG
>JANSTR010159894.1:0-10124 GCA_025434805.1 Antipathozoanthus remengesaui
AAGAAAAACAAAATGGCGGCCGGATTGATCGAGTGATAAACAAAACAGACTCTGCCGTGTTCCCTTGTTCGTAGTCAGGAAGAGTCGAGAGCAGCCGAAAACTGGCGAGTTCTTCCTATTTTAATGCTAAATTTTGTAACATTTCTGTTATCTAATAGCTCACAAGCATACAAACACTTCGCTCAGATCGGGAGATCTACTCTTATAAGCCTTTCGCCCTTTGCTAGTGGCCACAGCCCGCTACAGCCTGTCCCACAGGCTCTTGTTTATAATAAAACGCTAATGTGTAAGTTAAAACGGGTACAAATAATAAATGATTTTCCATTTTTCATACGCCTGAAGATGACATTTAGTTGAAAACGTTTGGGTATTTTAAATTTTAAACATTTTACCATTTGTATATTTTAACGTTCAAAAAATATTTACAGTTTTTTTATCCTGCTGTTCAGTAGGACCTTTCAAATAATTACAATAAATTCCCTCTTAGAAGAAAAAATGTAAATAAATAAAATGTTCTAATAAAATAAAATTTCTATCTCATTTTCATTTTGCGTTTTAATTACATTTAATTTCAGCTTTCACCTCTCATTTCAGTATTTGTTATTCTTTTAATGTTTTACTTATTTCCGCTACTTTTATAGTTTACTTCCGGTCATTTCCTCGTTTTCTGCAGTTTCCTCAATTTCCACAGTTTCCTCAATTTACGTTCCACGTTCTACCGCGTCCAGAATCGTGTTCGTCCCATTTTCACACTCAGACGATTTGTTCGACCGAGACGACTTGTTCGTCATCTAGTGTGAAAACGGCTATTGTCGCTGAAGGTATGTGTTATACGATTTGCCATAATATCTAAAATTGTGTTGATTATAATTATAAATAAAATATATATTATTTAAAAGCTTTACATTGGAAACATTCAATGGCTGTCATTTACAGTACTGAAGCAGACCACAACATAAAGATTACCAATTGTTTTCGAGAAGTAAGTGGGTTATTTTAAGGTCCTCGAGCGAATATCAAGAAACTAGACTAATGGCTTAACGTCCGTGTCCAGAGATGGTGTGACGAATCCAGGGGACTTCCATCACCCTCCAATTTGCCTGTCAGAGATCTTACCAACTGCGTTAAAGGCTTGCATAATACATGCTGGGCATATCTTATAAAAATGCTGTCACTCAAGTTCAATTTTGAGCTGTATGTTCTATAATAAACAACTTTTTCAAGTTTTGAACACTTCTATCCTGACTTTTCACTTTTAAAACCATGTAGGACTGAACGCCGAAGGAGCAACAAAGAAATTTACGTTTGAGCTTTCTCGTCGCTCTGAAGTTGTTTTGGGCGGCCATTTTTAAACAGTGCGGAGTATCAGTCTTGTGATTACTGGAGTCGGCAGTCGCCAAATCTGTGAATTTAAGACGCTTTTTTCCATTTACCACTTTAGCTCAGACACACAATCTGTTAATCTGCAGGCTTTGACTTTATACGGCAGCTAAAACTTGACTTGAGAATGTCAAAATAGTAGCAATGCCAAGAACAGTTGTTATTAGTCATTCTTGAGGCGTTTTATATTATACGAAGTCGTGTCGTAATGAGGAAAGATCTTAAACTTTTCATTGTCTCAAATGCTTAAAAAATTACATTCCAGAATTATATTGTTGTTTGAAACAATCGTTTGTAGCTAAAACATGAGCTTGATAAATTGCTGTGTAATTGTTATTTTACACACGCGTTTATCTCTTGGTCAGTGTTTTGACTAAGTAAAAAATAAAACAGTCAAAAAAGTCGACTCGGACAAAAGCGGAATCGACCCAACTATTAGACAGCGAGAGAAAATATAGCAAGGAAGCATTTATTAGCAACAGTTCAGTCAAAACTGAACTCGAGTTACAAAATGCTTTTAAATTAGAAAAGTTAACTTAGAAAAGGTCTAACCAGAAAGTTATTTCGCCACGTTGTCATGTAGCGGCTTTCGACATTGAGATCCGAGTAACTGTTCTGGCAAGATTGCAGAAACATATGGTTGACATGTACACGTTTGTGCAACAGGATTTCGAATTAAATAAATGTTTGATCTTGTATATTTTCATGTTTTTCACATTCACTTTTGCGTTGAAGTTTTTCTGGACTGTAATATTGATAATAACACAAAAAAATTTCAGCATTACGAAGCTTTTAAGAATACGGGTCATTGGTTTAGATTTGTGGCGGATGATTTTGGACTTAACAGCCAGGTGAAAAAATTCATTGTTATCCACACGAGGATGTACTACTGTCGGTGCAAGTTTAGGTTAGTTATCTGTCGGTTGATATCTCTTACAGTACACACACGGGAGATGCAAAATAATCACACAAAGTAAAAACTATAGACATCATTACAAATGTTTAGTTCCACAAACAACCTTAACCAACTAAATTTGAAATGGTTTTACTATTCATTTTCTAGATTGATCATGCTAAGGATCACATGTATGTAACAAACATGGCTGTAGTGTAACTAAACTGCAATGCAGCTGTTGATATACTTTTTAACACCAAAAGTTGTTCCTGCTGCACTCTCGAAAGTAGTGTTTGTTTCAGATATCTCACGCCTTTTTGCATCTCAGTTGCTTTCGTTTGATAAGCACTGATCGAGCAAACGCCTTAAAGATGTAGATATTTTCACAGTCATTAATGTTGCATAACTATAGCACAGGTTTTAGAAGAATTTTACGCGAAGAAAAATGTCACTGCATGTAACTAGTAAAACATGCTGGATTTATACACGACAATGCAATCGAGAAACACGAAAAGTTTTGACTTACATATTCACTTTAACTTGCGCACAACTTCGGAAGTTTCCACTCGCTTATCTTCGTTGTCTTTCTTTCTTGGTTGTTCAAATCTCAGTGATACCCTATTGAAAAGTTGCTGCAAAACAACTGAATGTCTCTCGATAGAGCTAATACCCCCTACAGCGTCTTCACCTGTTGTTGCCTAAAGGCAGTACTTTAACTCCCGTATTCACGACGATTGTTTTACAATAATACAGCTACAGACTTCATTCACATTAAACTAACCAGCGCCATATCTTTAACGGGCGGTGTCATTATATTGTTGGCTGGTGTTCTGCATAAAAACTCAACGAAATTTAAGAGTTTGGCTTCATTATATCTCTTAATTTGTAAGAGTTACAACGAATTTATAATTCTTAAGCAATGTTTATTTCTTGCAGACTTACACGGTTTGCATGTCAGACTACTACTGCGAATAATACAACACAGCAATAAAACTATAGTTTCGTTATTTCTTGACGTTGCTGATGAGAAGTTTCAATTTTCGGTAAGGAAATGATTCTTTTTCGCCATTCAGTGAACTCGGTGTATAATAGCTGATTGGCAGGCTGGCGCTAATGGTTGATGCAATTTATATTATATATTTATCAGCTGCAATTTTAGTGTATATGTACATTCTGTATTTCCGTCGATAAATGATAAAATGCCTTGATATTTAGTACCGACTTATTAATGTGAAATGGAAAGGAAAATAAAATCTTCCGGCAGTTCTAATTTCCCTTCCCCCTTGTAATGAAACACCTCTAAATGTTTGAACAATTTAGTATATTCTCATATGCTTGTTTAGGTGAAATAATACTTATCTCACTTTGCATAATTTATACTTTGATTCTGTTAGTTATTTCAAAGAATTCGAGTATTGTAGCGAAGGTTATAGCGATATATAACAAACCACGACCTCTGGCCGACTCTCAGATACCATAAAAACTGGATCGGGCTTCCGTGAAAAGTTCTAAGTTCAAAATATTATAAGCTGAACCTAAAATCTGCATAAATCTAAACTCGCTAAAGTTCACTGTTTCCTCTTCATTCAAGCCTCAAAATCTGCAAATGTAGCGCATGTCGGATGTAACCTGAATCTTTTCACGCCTTTTTGAAATTCAAAACACAACTTTACTATTAATAATAATGTTTGTATTAAGCAGTCCATTTTTTCAAACTTTTAGGTTTAATAGCTTATACCAATCTGGTCTTGACAGAACGCTGATCATCTAGTAGACTTCCTTCAAAGGACCTGAACTAAGCTTCCCTTTGATATTTTAAATGTTCCTGAAAGATGGAACAATTCAAAAGTATTTCCACTACTCTCAGAACACCACTGATGTGCTACCACTACTTCCAATTCTCAGAAAGCTTTCAAAATGACTCCATTTTGTTCTTCAAACGCAGTTTACAGAAAATTAGCATAGGGCGGCAGCAATTCGACCAAAACGCGCTATGGCCACTAAGGAAGATATTCAAAAATTGTTGAAAGAAGCAATAAGACCGTTAGAGGAGAAAGTGGATTCTTTAAATCTACATTTGGCTGAATTGACGAAGGCAATTAAATAATGTTTACCGATTACATGCTCTAAAATTTACACATCTTTGGTACAAAAGCCTCCTACCTAATGTGTTTGAAAACTTCTTTCAATACGCCATAATTGTGCATGGTTACAATACAAGATATGCTTCCCGATAAGACTTGTATAAATTAAAAGTACGCACCAACTAAACAAACAATTGCCTATATGGCGACTTTTCTTTGGGACAATATTCCTGCCTACTTGAAAGAGCTCAATGTATTTAACTTTTCAAAACAATTCCAAAACTTTTATAACCCTCACTCGTCTACTTCCTCTTACACAACATGTCTCTCGCTTTTGTATTTAAACTTAGAAAAACTCAAGACTGCTGAAAAGTTCACCAGTCTCCTGACTCATAAAAACGTAACATTGTAAGTGTAATTACTATTACAACCGTAAAGTTAATTATTATGTATGTATGTACACAACAAAACGGAAATAAAGTTGCTGTTGTTGTAGTTTACAGAACAAAAAATAGACTTCTGGATACGTCAGAGAGACATACATGTAGTTTTCGTATCTTTTTGAATGCCTCGAGCAACGTCTGTGTGCAACTTAATTCACGTCCTTATCCTTTAACCCTTTCCCTACTAAACGTATTTATGTAGTTTACTACGCAGGTCACATATTCGCCTTTGAAATAGTTGTAATCTTGCATTATACTCTCCTCTTGGAAAAGCACTGTAGTACATTCTAAATAATTTAGTGCATGCTAATACATTTAAGCGCAACAGTCGGGTTGCAGGTAATGACGGCGCTCCAGCTAATTCTGGCCTGCGTTGCACACGGTGTGTCAGCGGTCACTGAAATATATTATTACTAGAAGTAATCCTAGATTATAGAAGGCGTTCGACATAGTTATTCAAGACGATATACTTAACAAATAAAGAGAATACAATACATTTATCATTGTTTTGTATAATTCCTACAGCTTTTTTCGAATTGAAACTCGAATTTCTACTTTTTGTATACCGAATGCATGCTTTTATTGACTACTGCCCCATCACTTTCGCCCCTCCCTTCTTAGCGTTTCCATTTGGCGCTTGCAACGCAGGCAATCACTGCACGCAAATATGACGAAATTTGTAGTAGCGTAAAAGAGAAAGTGATCCGATGCTAATAACGCTTTATTAGTATAATAGATTTGTAACGGTGGTAAAAATCATAACGTTGGTCGAAATACTACGTTAGAATTGTGAATGCTACATTTTTTTCAAGATTTGGTTTTCTGTGTCTTCTTACTCATTAGGAGGTCATTGTGGATTGGTCGAGTCTCTGTTTCGATAGCTGCTGGTTAGGATGATACAAAGGCTAGTGGTGTGGTAGAAGAGATCGTTGTGAAAGTAATAAATGTAATGATTATTCCTGCGAGTGAACTATCATTGTACATTGTACAATCTCGATACTTTACGCACACACTATTTGCGAAAATCATCACTTCAAATAAATACTCTCTTGAGTATGCCTTCCACCACATATTTGATAACAAAATAGGCTTTCTCGATGGGTTCTACAGAAGCCAGTCTAGACAGAAGATTCCATGACAAGAACGGAAGTGACTCCCCTTTTCCGTTGTCCTTGCGTTGCGTGCCGACCGCCGGTGGAATGCTTCTTGGCGTCAGTGTGAAAGTGACTAATGTCAAAAACATCATCAGCAGCAAGTGCAAGGTCGGTGTTAGTGAGACTAATACAGCGATTTGGGCTAGTACACGAAGACCTGTTTCTTCCATTTTGTGATGCAGTTGTTGATGTGTTATCGCTGATGGATCGAACCTTAATTCGATGGTCGGAGACTTGTGATTGACGACGAGCAACTTCAACGACATCTTGAAATCGTTGTTTCCGCTGATGCGCCCTAAAGGCTCTCTGAATGGCAACTGCAGCCACTTCTTTAGCATTAGCTTTTCCAATTCTATGTTTATACGAACTTCTGCGGCCCATAAATTGAATCTCCATTCTCTGAACAATTAAATCGAAGTCTTGTGGAGACTCCAAGTGTCCTTCTTTCTCCAAAGCTCTTTTCACTACTGCCTTCATTACATCAAACACGTGTACTCGTTTTCCTCTTCGAAGAGGGATTTTCATGCCAATAATTTTCATGTTATTGGGTTGAGGAATCGTGAGTGGTTTGCTCAACTTAGAAGCAAAGTTGGACAGCTCCTCGTACGGAATAGTAGACTCTCCATTTGGAGCAAAGGAATTCCAAAGGTCGTAAAATTCGTCAATTGTTGCTTTGCTAATAACGAATTCTTCATCTTCGTACACCGTACTAACGTTCTCTAGTAGAATAGCAATATACATGTTCACCATAATCAAAAAAATGACAAAAACATAAGTAACAAGATAAATAACAGCTGTAGCCTTGTTCCCGCAGTTTCCATTTGGCAACCCTTTTAATGTTGGATCACATGCTGGATGTGCAACTGACAAGGAGTCTAAAATATCATTCCAACCTGCAGATGTAGTAAGCCGGAACAAAAGCAACATGGAATTACCAAAATCTTCGAAGTTTTCGATATCGTTAATACTTCCTTGATGTTTAATATTTCCAAATAAAGACATTCCAATGATAGCGTAAATAAAGGCAGTGATAAATAAAAGTGTTCCCACATTCAGGAGAGAAGGTAATGAAATGATTAAGGCGACTACCAATTGGCGAACACCTTTGGCGAAATTGAGGAACTTCAGTAAGCGCGCGATTCTGAAAATCCGTAAGACGCGCAACACACTCGGGTTAATCCTCTTCTCAGTGTCTGCAAAATCTAGCACAACCCCTGTGGAATAAACACAAGTGTAAACTTATGCGTAGGAACAAAAGATTTACTCCTGAAAACAATATCTTATCTTAATTACATTTATGGGGAAAGGTTTCAACTTGTTATATTATCGGTTGTTGAAAGGTTGAAGTTCTTTCCTTAGCAAAACAGGATGCAGAGAATAATAAAAAAAAATAAAGATAAGAACGTAACCGAACCAATAACTGGGCTCGTCGCCTTCCCTGCGCAAGTCATAAGAGTCAACTTTTGCTTTCTTCACAAATATTGAAAGTATAAAGTAGGTTATGAGGTCTATCTTTGCATTTGATGTGGCTTTTCAAGTCTTAAGGATTTAAGCGTACTTGCCTGTTATTGATGCGAGAACAATGACGAAATCAAATACATTCCACGCAATCTTGAAGTAGTACAACCCGAACGCAAGCAGTTTAACAACCGCCTCCAGCAGAAAGACGGCCGTAAACAATATGCTTAGCACACGTGTTAACAGGGCAAGAACATTACAGAGCCACAGGTTAGTTAAGGAAGACCGTAAACAGAAGTGCAAATTAGAAGGACTTCAAGCAACGAGAACGGGAACGTCAACAAGAATGGCAAAAATATTTATAACTGTCAATAACCACACGTTGGAATGCAATAAGCTGGGCACTTTTCAATCTCGTCGTTGCCGTTCTCGTTGCTTAACTCCGTAAATATGAGAACAAGACTGTATAGAAAATGTTTGGTAACTACAACAGTACAAAAAGAATAGTTAATACGACAGCTTAGGTAATTAATGAAGGGAAAACATTAGATATCCTAAGTTAATATCCACTAAACTCGAACTTCACTTTATCGATTTTCAATTAGCGATGCTTTCAACGCAAACTCATAAAATCTAAAGTTTCCATCATTAACGTAACCTTTAGATGTTGATGCATACATGCATCGATAAGAACAATTAACATGCACATTACCCGCTAACAGTGAACGCAAAGTGGGTGACTACTTTCGCTAGCACTGTCAGTATTCCACTCGGCAAAAAATCCAGTTGCCCAATATTATACACTTATTGGATTCGTCCAAGCCTAATACGGAAAAAATATTTAAGTCGAGATTTCTATATTGGGCGAAGATGAATCCAATAAGTTTTTATTATACCGAAGAAAATTACAAAATTTGACTTTCCATACAACGATGCCAACTTGGCTATGATTCAGTCGAATGACGAAGGTCAACACAAACACTGCCAGTAAACAAGTGATAGTAAAATTACATCACGTGAACAGCAAATGGTTGAAAAACGTATCCCCAAAACTAGATCACGTGCAAGCAGTCCAATAATTTGCTGTCCACATGTTACTGCCCAATATATTGTCAAATATGGATCGGCACGTGACTGTAAGCAGACATATGATTGGTAGATTATCACTGAGGTATAATAAAACAATATTAATACGATGCCTGTTAGTTTGTGTCAACCAATGAAGGATATGTAACGCAGTTGTCACGCTATCGGACTGATCGTAGTGTTGTATCATCATAAGTAACATGTTTAACGTGACAACGCTTAGTACTGCAATCTCAAACTGGTCACTTCCCACGACATCAAATAGCCAGCCACGAAACCGGCCCTATTAAAGAAAAAAAGTCACAGATCAGCCACGCAAGTATCCCTTGACCTTAAGCGGTAAAGAAACCATTTTATTTGACATTTGTGTTATTAATTAAGACTTATATAGCACGCGCTCTCATTGGCTAATGTATAGAAAATGGTGTTTTTATCTGAGGCTCAGTACTAACATTCTATACGGATTTTCTAAACATTTTATTAAAAATTGTGAAGTAACAATTATTTTAACAGAAATCACTTACCGAGATTTTATTAGAGAAACCATTTAAAGGGGCAGTTTTAAGGTTACCCTATGCAAAACTGCTGCAAGACAAAACTAGGTCCTCGCATTTTTACTTAAAGGTTATTGAACAATACAACTTCATTGTGCAAAGAAACCATTCTAACGAACAGAGATGTCAAGGGCCAATGCATTTTTTCTAATTTACATTAATTAATAATTTATATTTTTCAACACGAGAATAGATCTAGAAATTTCGTATCTCCATTCGGCCATGTAACGTTCTATTTATTATATAAATCCCATTGAAAAGGAGTTTTATTCAGTTCATTTATAAACAGAGTATTTTTTAAAAACAGAGTTTGTTATCTTTGAAATCCTTTTGAAATTCTTTCAATACCTGAAGATAAATATTCTAGAAATTTTTCAGTTCTACCATTTGGATGCCTATAAATAACACCACATATGATGCTCTTGGAATTTTTGCAATTAATTTCTATCCAGAGAGTTTCATAGTCTTCTGTAATAGACAATATGTCATTCCTTGTATGGTACTGTAGACCATGCTTCACATACAAACCAACTCCAGCTGTATTACTTAGAGTTTGCTGTGATATGAATTCATAGTCAAGAAGATCTATGTTGGAAATCTGACCAATATCATGCAAGATTTTGGTTTCTGATAATCCTACAATATTAAAAGGGAATGCTAAATTAATCTCAAAAAGTGTACAATGAAGGTCGTCGTGGTTAGCAGCGAGGCTTCTCATGTTGCAGTGAATCACGTAAAATCATTTCGTTGAAAGGATTCAGACTGGTTCACTTCACTATCAAATTGCTCAGGAGTGTATAAATGAAATTGACGTCTTGTAGCCAGTTTCTTATGACAGAAAAACTGTCTAAATTTGGGATATTATCTAGTTAAGAAATAAATGTATAATATGTAATTTATTTATTTTGTAGTCAAACCAGTTCTTCTGATAAACAGTAACCATTTCCACTCATGTAGTTGGATTCGGAGCTTGAAACACTTCCAGTAGGTTTGTAGCCTGCGAAGCTGGCGGTTTTTGCGAAAACAAAGGACAGGAAAAAAATAAATGGAGGGGGAGGGGGGAGGGAGGG
>JANSTR010159905.1:0-10119 GCA_025434805.1 Antipathozoanthus remengesaui
GACGCTCTTCCGAGCTCAAAAACCTATACCCTTTTTCTGACTCATCAACACACATCAGCCGGAAAGCCATACTATACCTAGTGGGCAGCCCATGCCCGTATAGCCAATTATGGAGAGCACCCCCCTCCCCCCCCCTCCCCCCAGGGTTTCTGTAATCTAGTGATAACTAGGATTTGACGTTGTGTGACAAGAAAGTCTTGATACATATTTATCTTTGTTACTCACGTAAAACCTTTGCTTCCTCAACTTCAATGTTCATCTTATTTCTTAGTTCTCCTCTCACGCTTTCCTCGTTGATTTCTTTAACAACAATCTCTGCATTGATGTCCTTTCCATCTTTGCCTCGTGCGAAGATTAGAACTTCAATCCTATGGAATTAACGAACGTGACTTTCTTTTCTTGAAGCGGCAATGACAGAGCGAATAACAACTGAACTTTTTTAATATCCACATTAAACTGTGATTGCCTTGTATTTTGAAAGCACTAATCAGAGTACAAACTAAAATCCTTGACTTTAAGATTATGTTTATTTATCAATCGATCAAACCAGCAACCGTTCAGTTCTAAGTTAATCAATAATTACTTTAACCATCCATCTTTTCTCGCATTAACACAATATTTCGCTCGTTCTTTCTCTAATTATTAACTCAGTCACACATGCGACAGTTAATCGGTGAATCGGTACAACATCTACCCTCCCACTTCCATTCATCTGATCACTGATTCAGTCATTTGACTGATTGAATTCTTCTTCTGGATACTAAACAAAGGGTACTCACTCTAAGGGTTTCATCGGTGTCGTGTCAGTAGGAGGCATTGGTGTGTTTAAACCATTCACATCGCCGCAAGTGGAAGCCATTCCAGAATCAAACAAGAGATTGCAAACAAAATCCCTGGCATTTGCTGCGACAAGTTGCATTTCCGGAGGACAAAGTAACACAAAAGAGACGGTGCTATCATTCACCTCTACTATGCGAACAGAACATGCGCCATATTCAATTCTCTTTCCGACGTTTCTTCTGCTTCTGGAAGAGATGCCCTAGAAAATGTAACTCGAAACGGTTAGCCACGTATTAGTACTAAGTTCTATAAGTTACCATTAATTACCTATAAGTTCCACTAATGTTTTCGCGATACAACTATGCGGCATACTGGAGTATACATGTCAGCACAGCCGAGGGCTACTTACTATCCATCATCATATTCATCATAATTCCACTGATACTAGCACCAATACCAAATTCAACGACATCATCATTATGCATCGACATTACAAGCAATAGCAACAAAGACATATCACATTCAACACCAACTGTATCACCATTACGGGCAAAAGCACTACCCAACAAAAAATCAAATATCAATACCACCATCATCAGGATCATCATCAGTAGCAGCAGTAGCATTATCATCATCATCATCATCAACGTTACGACAACCAGCAACGACGATATCACCTTCAACAACAACTGCAACGCCATAACGAGCAACAACACTACCAAGACAATAATCAAATGTTAATAACACCATCAGCAGCAGCAGCATTATCATCATCAACATTACGACCACCACCAACAACAATTTCACCAGCATTACGAGCAACACCACTCAATACAAAAATCAAATGACATTACCATTATCATCAATATTATCATCAGCATCAGCATCACAATCACTAGCCACTATCGCTATACACCCCACCAATACTAGATTACCAATTAAACTCTAAAACCAACACCAGTATTAACGTTGGTTATTATATGACCACGATAGCACGCGCGTTATGATTGGTTCTTGAAAGGTCTATATTTCCCGTATTACGGATTTAGTGTTAATGATGTACGGGTGCACATACCCGGATGTGCAAAGTAAGGAATATCCGATCCTCTTGCACAGTGTTGTCGTTTTCAGATAAAGGCCATATAATAAAATACTTATTTACCTCGAACGTTCGGTCTTTACGGAAAATATCAAATTTAGGTTTCGACGCATTGGCCTCGCTGTCGCTCGGTCAATACAGCACGGCCTCAGTTTGATATTTACCGTAACGAACTCACTCTCGGTTAATACACTAATTATAACGTAATGTTATAGCAATAATATACTCAACAGCTTGACATTATCACGAGCACAAAATACACAACTACAATTAATCCTATAGTAATAATGAAATATAACACAAATAGTTGCCACATATACTATGTGGCAACTTGCTCATAACACAGAACTTTCAATAATTCAAAAAGATGGTCAGGATTTAGGTGTATTACTTTTGCAAAACTCCTTTCGTGCAAATATATCCCAATCGCACTCTTTGTTCTACTATTACCTATGGATAATCAAACCATGGAAAGATTACTGGATGACCATGCATTGGTCAAGAGATGTGCAGTTAATTTGTAATTCTGTGCAAAAATGCGTAATTCCATACAACTAAATTGCAAATTCAAAATTTCAAATACATTTTATGCATAATTACGTAAAAAGAACCACAGCAATGCTTTTCAGCTCGAACGCGCATTATGGTAATTGTAGATACAAACGAATCAAATATGGCGTCGTATTTCGCCGAAGCGGGAAAGTGAAATGGCAGTAATGCTGACATGTGTTCCGATGTCGCTGGACCGTCGAGTAGCAATTTGTTTGAGTTTTCGGATATTTCAAATAAAACTGACCCAGAATCTCTAAATATGACGACGCATGGATGGATACGCTTGCTCTCGTTTCTGCCAAAATTTTAGTATTCCCCCCACCGTTGACACACCTACAACTACCATACTGCCTTTCGGGCCGTGTGATGTCATTAGGCATAAGGTCTAATGCGCGGTTCGGCAAAACGCCTTCGTACATGTAATATAATTACTGCTACAAAACCTTACCATCTGTGGCTGAATGATTGGTGCCGATTTTATCAAATCTTCTATTTGCTTCTCAAGTTGGAACTTTCTCACTTTTCCACTTTTCTTGTTCACCATCTTAATTACATGCTCTTTCGTGACACACTGAAAGCCGCTGACTGCTTGTTCAGATGGCGCACAAACGTCGTTACCGCAGGGAGTACCGGAACAGGAACCTGCGATCAGCTCGCAGTTTTTACCCGTCTTATTAGTTGGACATGAGCAGTTATAGTCACCTTGCAAATTCTTACATGTCCCTCCAGATATACAGGGGTCTGTTTGATATGATAGTAGATAATTTGGTAGTTTACAAGGAAAATGCATTAACTACTGAAATAAATTTCTAAGAATACAGAAGGGATACAAAGTCATAAACACATTTAAAAATGAGTAACAGATATTGGTTCATGTCTATAAAAGTACCTCCACGGCATTCGTCCAGATCCACTTGACAATTGTCCCCAGTCCATCCCGGCTTACACAAGCAGGTGAACCCTCCATTAATCTGCTTCTCGCACTGTCCATCGTGTTTACATGGGTTTGACTCACACGGATCTACCCCACACACCAGAGAAGAGTTAAGTTTTATCCACGTTGTGAACGCTTTGGCTTTGAGGAGGGCGCTCAGAGTTTTCTGTAAAAAGAATTACAGTGATTTAGCCACTTCGGGTATTATAATTGTATGACACATAGTTATAGTGTAAATACTATGTCTTAATATATTTACTGGCAACTAATTAAGTTTCACTTTCAAACGAAAGTTCTTCACAAATTTAGGGTTTTGTCTTACTGCAAACGGCCCTGGAGATCTTTCTAATCGCCACAAGAAACAAGATGAAAAAATATATAATGTAGTTTGCTCCTCTCTTCACTGAGTTATAAAATGTATCGAAGGGGTATTGAGACACAGTCGTTTAATCAGTCAGTTCGTATTCTGGAACCGAAAGGCAAATTTTACCTTGAATTCCTTCAAGTCAAATTTCTGACATTTTCCTTTTGTATCTGGTTTGTTAACACTGATTTTCAGCTTTACCTCAGCTTCGGGATCTGGAAAAACAAGAACAAAGTTTGCAGTGACAGTAGAAACAAAATATTCTTCAAAATAATAACATATTTACAAAAATGGTTTGACAGTTTAACATCAGCCAGTAGACGGACTATAACAATTTTCCAATTTAGTCAGAACATATTTGATATTTAATATCTACACTTTCTACTAGTACTAGCAAAGGATTTATACTTTGCGAGATTCACTTATATGTTTAATTTTCAATTTCGATCAGTCTAAAGTCGACACATGCAAAAGCCTGACAATTTATTTTTGCAAAATCATTTTCAGCAACACAAAGCGGATTTATATGTGGTCTTAATGTGACTTAAGAATATTACAAGAATGGTCAAGATGCTGTATGTGCAGGAACGTAATCGACCATTACAGAATTGCGATCCAAGTTGACATATTTTGTGCTGAATGAAACACGTGTTTGGATTTAACCCTGCATTACAATTACTGTTTGAGGAACCAGATCCTGATGGTTAAGATGGATGCTTTTTTGTCGAAATATATACACGAAACATTGATACGTTATTTCTATAATATAGGAAAATCCATTGCCCTGACTAGGGTATTCCGCGTTAAACTTAAAATAAACGAATCACGAAACGATGAGTGCAATATGATTTTTTGAGTGAAATTTAACAGGGAATACCCGAGTCAGGCAGTGAGTTTTCCTTGAATCGCATAGCAGGGATGAATCTCACAAGTTAAATTAATGAGTGTATACAAAATTGGATCAACGTTTGCCAGCCGGAAAGCTTGGAGCGTGCGAAAGCCATTTCAGTGCTCTGTCAGCCGCGGGTGAGCCACAACTTTTGCCGGGAAAGTTTGAGGGCGTGCGCGTGACAAGATGAGTGCAATTCCATGCTGAATATGCACTAGTGCAATTCCACGCGGAATACCTCCTCCTCAATTAGTTCATTAGCCAATCAGCTTGCGTGATACATCCCTGCTATGCGATTCTATATATACTTTCCTCTTGGTTTTTACCCTAATGGCGAAATACACTACATATCAACTTTTAGTTCTTATTCTATCATGTCATTTGGCTTTCTTGCCGACAGAAAAAATCCTACCAGAGTCCATACATAATAGCTGATTTGACATCTTCAAAACCCAATATTAACAATAACAATAACAATACATTCACATTTCTTAATTGTTTACAGAAGTTACAAACATTACTATAAATAGAATCATTTTTACGTGCATGGAAAGAAAGATAAACAATGCTAAATATAGTGAAGTGTTTAGAAATGTCTAGTATTTAAGGTAACCATAGGTTTTCTATTTAGACACTAGTCATGTTATGTTGGGGATTTCTTTTGTAGACAAATGGAAAAAGAATGAATATAGCTATATTTCTAGTAGATACTTTGGGAGGGATCGAACGAATATTTATTATGGTAAATGAAACTGTTTCGTGAGTAGTTATTTTTTGACTTTCTTAGATTTCCTAGAGCTTGTTCTTTATCTTGAACTTAGAAAATTCAAACAAATATAAAACAAATAATACCAATGAAGGGCCTCCACAGTCGGGGAAGATAGTTATAGATAACTATTAGTTGTCGATAACAATAAGTAATCGATATTTGTTAGTGCTCGAAACAGCTTTTCCACACACGGGAGAGCAGGAAACTAGTTGTCAACAACTACTATATAGTAATTGTCCAAACTGCGCATGTCAACTTCATCCCCAGGATATAGCAAGCTGCTTTAGTTGTCGATAACTATCTCACAGACGGTCAAATTTGGTCATCGATGACAAACAGCCATGTTAGTTATCAATAACAAGTATTTTTATAAGGAAAACCCATCAGTTGTCGATAACTCAAACTAGCTTTTAGACAGTTTGTTATCGTTAACTTGTGACACACACAAGATTTTTACCTTATTAATTACTTATTGTTATCGACAACTAATAGTTATCAATAGCTATTTTCCCTGTCCGGTGAAGGCCCTAAATTGTTATTATTTCTAGTTGTTTGAATTATGCGTTTTCTCAACCAGGCTTTCATGATCAGTGTTATGAGTATCCCGATGATGTCTTGGTAAAATATACCATGTGTAATCTCGTATGTAGCTTTTATCCAATTTGGGAATAGATTAAAACATTTTGTCTTAAAATTATTTCAGTTAAATTTGAAATGTCCAACATGATACAAGAATATGGACAATATTACCATCAGTATAACAAAAAAGGTAAATATATAGTATAGTTATGCAATGTTTTTGAGTAGGGTGTCATGCCACATGTAACTTGTATTTTCCTTGTATACGAAGAAGTTACAAGTGACAAGTGGTATTTTCCTCGGTATTCTACGAGAAAGCATTACATCACTACTTTATCCCATGCCTCACGTAAAGAACGCCGATTGTAAAAGTCCATTTCAATTGAAAGATTTGAAAGTTCTACGTTGTCTTGTTCCATGTTTTGTTGAAGAAAAGTGTTAGATTGTGTTCCGGTACGTACGTACACTCCATGGCGGGAAAGTAGCTTTCGTGCACACGTCATGGCGGGAAAGTAGCTTTCGTGCACACGTCATGGCGGGAAAGTAGCTTTCGTGCACATGTCATGGCAGGAAAGTAGCTTTCGTGCACACGTCATGGCGGGAAAGTAGCTTTCGTGCACACGTCATGGCGGGAAAGTAGCTTGCGTGCACACGTCATGGCGGGAAAGTAGCTTTCGTGTACACGTCATGGCGGGAAAGTAGCTTGCGTGTACAAGTCATGGCGGGAAAGCAGAATGGAATACCACCCGTTGTATGTTACTTGTTGCATACTACTGCAGATTATAAAACGGCTTTCTTGACGTCTAATCGGCTGTATTCTCTTTGGGATGAGATAAATGTTAGTACTTTGCAGAGTATCTTGTTCAGGGTGGACGTTCAATGCGGTTTTTCTTTATAAGCCTTACAGTACATGTAGAATAGATATATTTTTATTTAGGAACGCCACCATTTTATTTTTAGGCTACTCCTTGAGACTTAAGGAAGAAAGATGGTCTACTGCAGTGGAAACGTGTTTAGGACCTTTGGGATATGCTTTCTGTTGCCATGACAGCCATGATTGCAAGACGCTAAGAAGCCTCATGAAACAAACATGTACTAACTTCACTCCAAAGATTATTCTGAGCCGGTTTGTTGCACAACAACACAGCACTTCTGGAAATGTAAGTACATATGTAGAACTTTGATTGAAACTGAATTGCCACATTTCTTTATCATTTTACACTGGCTGCATAGTAAAACAAAATCACTTTTATTTTGCAGCTGAGGAAAGTACAAATTTAGTTTCGTTGCGTATTTCACCACAAGAGTTAACAATTTAGTTTTAAATTTAAATGATAAGTTTGCTTTCCATTTGATCGGTCCAGCAGGTGCACCAGTTGGTTCTCAAATGAAATGCACCAGGTGTTGGTACTGGTTCAGGTTAGACTGGTCCAGTCAGTTCTCAAATGAAATACGCCAGGTATTGGTTCTGGTTCTGGTTAGACTGGTCCTGTTGGTTCTAAAATGGAACGCACCAGGTATTGGTACTGGTTCTGGTCAGACTGGTCCTACTCGGTTCTCAAATGAAATGCACCACTGGTCAGACTGGTCCTGCACGTGGACCAGAGTCACTCAGTTCTTCCTCTTGTGTCTAACAAAACGCGGGAAATTAATGAGTTGTTGCGGGCAGAAATATACAAGCATGTCTTCTTCAGCAATTCAGCTTTTTTGTTAGCAGAGTTTACTTGTTAGTAAAACAAGAAATGTTTTGCTCTGCTTCATGTTTTGTCCTACTTCATTCCCAATATTTTGTTTTTTGCCTTACTTCATGCTTTGCCCTACTTCATTCCAATGTTTGTTTCATTATCAATGTTTGTGTTTTGCCCTACTTCATCTGTAATGTTTTGTGTTTTTCCTTACTTTATGTTTTTCCTTACTTCATTCCTAATGTTTGTGTTTTGCACAACTTCATCCCAATGTTTGTGCTTGCCCTAGACTTCACTTTCAATGTTTTGTGTTTTACCCCACTTCATTCCAATGTTTTGTGTTTTGCTATACTTCATTCCCAATGATTGTGTTTTGCCCTACGTCATCTGCATTGTTTTGTGTTTTTCCTTACTTTATGTTTTGCCCTACTTCATCCCAATGTTTGTGCTTTGCCAACTTCATCCCAGTGTTTGTGCTTTGCCCTGAACTTCATTTTCAATGTTTTGTGTTTTACCCTACTTCATTCCAATGTCTTGTGTTTTGCTATACTTCATTCCCAATGATTTGACTTTTGCTATACTTCATTCCCAATGATTTGACTTTTAGTGAAATATATAGGGAATTGTATGCGCCGTAATGGCAGCCACAAGTTTTATAGCTCTCGCGTATTTTTTACTTTTTAATGTTTTATACTGTCGTTCTTGTGATTCTACCGACATCTACTCATCTGTGATTGGAGGAGAAAGGAACTTATCTTATCTAAATGTAATGAAGTGTCCAAACTTAACGCTGCAGACGAAATGGCTTATAACGAAAAGTACAATACCAACACCACGGAGAATTCGCTTCCCGTTATTCAAGTGGTCAAAGCATGGATACACCTGCCTTTCTGTACCAGAAAGAAGCTATGTTGCTGATTTAACTTTATGTATGGATATCCACCCAAATCCGGGCTGGAATCAAACAAGATCTGCGCCAAAACAATTCTTTAATTTTCCCGCGAACAGTGATCATCATGCAAATACTGCAAATGAAACCGCCGTCAACCGCTCTTTGTGCCTTGGAGATCAACTGCGCCACCTTGGAAAAACCACAACAAACTGCTCAACAACGACTCTATACTTTTCTCGGTCCCACCACACCAAAGCAGTGTTTTATTTTGAAAGAAGTAAATACAGAAGATCAAGGGGAGGAAAGAAATTAAAGAGAAAACGAGAAATTCAAAGGAAAACCATTGAAACCCTCGTCACGAACCAGCGAACACAACACACATCCCGTGGGCATAGAAATTATTCAAATCTAATTGTTGTCAATATGAAAGATGCAAATATTCCAACTTCAACACGTTCATTTGCAACAAAACTGAACCTTAACCATGAACCGTGCAATGTAAACAAAACGGGATCTCATGAGCTAAATCTCACCGTCGCTACGATAAACTGTGAATCCAGTAACAATAAAGCTGCCGTTATTGCCGACTATATTCTTGAGCAAGATTTAGATATTTGTTGTCTTACTGAAACATGGTTAAATTCTGACGATCCTGTCACCATTGGTGAATTATGCCCATATGGATATGAAATAATATCTGTTCCGCGCAAAGAACGGCGAGGTGGTGGCGTTGCAGTTATTATTAAACATCCGCTTTCTATCAAGTTTAATTGTTCTGATGACATTACCTTCCGCTCATTCGAGCACTTGAACTCGATCGTATCGCATCCCAAGTACTCTCAGCCACTGAACTTAACTATAGTTTACCGGCCTCCGAGATCTGACAAAAACATTTTGCCAATCTCTGTCTTTTTCGATGAGATATCAGATCTGTTTGCTGCCAACACCATTACAACAAACCGACTACTTATAACAGGTGACTTCAATATACATGTTGATGAACCTGAAAAGCCTGATGTACGTAAATTTCTGCAGATTATTGATTCTTTTGGACTTAAACAGCATGTCACTGTACCGACTCATGTTGCAGGCCACACCCTCGACTTAGTCATTACCAGAGACGACGGCAATTTTCTATCCAACTCTCCTCAGGCACATTTTATGATGACTTCGCATTCCACCGTCCTTTTCAAGCTAAACTGGACCAAGCCTCATCGCCCAGCTGTTACACGATCCTGCAGAAAAATTAAAAAGATAGACTTAAACAAATTCCGGTCTGACCTCCAGTCTAGTATTCTCCTTCAACATCCAGCTGAAAATGTTCATGATCTGGCTCTTCAGTATCAGTCCACTCTGTTGGCAGTCCTTGATGACCATGCGCCTATTGTCTCAATGAGAGTAGCGCAAAGACCATGCCAGCCCTGGTTTTGTTATGAAATTGCTGAGGCCAAAAAGTCGCGACGTCGTCTTGAGCGCAAATGGCGACGAACTGGACTTGAGGCTGATCGACTCATCTTTGTTGATGCACGGAAAAATGTTTCTAAAATGATCTCAGTGGCTAAGACTGCCTTCTATT
>JANSTR010159916.1:0-10118 GCA_025434805.1 Antipathozoanthus remengesaui
TATTTCAAAGTTGCTCCAAATTTCACTCGCCTAACGGCTCGTGAAATTACGTAGATCAACTTTGAAATATCATTCGCGGTATTTATGCCAAATACCACTACAAACCATGCTATTACCTATACGAATTTTAAGGCTTGCTAGATTGTGTTTGGCAGTATAAATGCTTCGCAATCTTATTAAATGTCTGGGAAAATTATTTTGCGAAGACAGGCCCACGTACTGCGTAACAATAATTAATTGTTAGTAAGCCCCTTTACAGGTTGGAAAATTTAATATTGGACACCGGAATGGTAACGTGCAGTTTGTTGACTGTTTGTTTGCGCCGTTGTTGTAGACGTAACACTAACATCGCAAAATGCAAGTAGTAAGAAATACTCAAAAAGATGAAAAACGATTTAACGTTTATAAGAAAAATACACAGAATTCACGACCGCGAGTACTGTCAACTCGTTTCACTGTTCCATTGCTACTTAACTTTTTGAAAGCTTGTCTTGGGCTGCCACTGACGAGATCTTATATCAAACAGAGCTGAACTCATCGGCAGCTGGAGGTGCAACTGTTCGAAGATCAGCATGTATACATGCTTGCAGATTTGTGAATTGTGATTGATTTGTTTTTCAAACTCTCAACAGAAGTCTCAACTCCAATACTTTCTAATTTCAGCTGGCACTAACACACCCGTCCTACCACTTCAACTTTGGTACAAATCCTGACCAGGCGAGAAACTCATTGGCGAACTGCGGCGTGAGGCAGCCTCGTTATGGCGATAGGCGTATTCATCACATGTACACTCGAAAGAGAGGTTTGAATGTAGCCAATCACGAGGTTTATAGGAAAATTCATTGCACTGACCGGGGTATTCCACGTTAAATTTCCCGAGAAAAGTAATATCGCACAAATCGCAAGCGATGAGTGCAATTTGATTTTTTGAGTGAAATTTAATGTGGAATAGCCAAGTCCAGGGTTCGTACGCCACCTGGAAAACCTGAAAATCCTTGAAATTCGGGATTTTTCTTTCCAGGCCTGGAATTCCTTGAAAAATGGGGTTTTTTTTAAAGCGACCTGGAAAAATCCTTGAATTTTAAGTTTGCATTCCACTTGGTGTAATTTGTGTGCATCTGTGTGCATGTGTCAAAAATATCTGGAAGAAAGTTGGTATTTTGGTGTTTAAATTGACTTTATCTTAGAGTGTGTCCCATATATCGAGACCTTGAAAACGTTCAGCACACCTGGAAATTACCTGGAAAAGTCCTGGAATTTTGCTTTGAGCAAAGGGGAAGAACCCTGTTTTTAGTAAGAACCAAACAGGTGAAGAGCACTGTTCGCGCACTGTGATTGGTTCACTGATCAGTAGTGACTCTTCGCGACCTTCGGTCACACATCCGTGAAAGAAAAACAAATGGTTTCTGGTTTGACCTCCATTTTTGAAGATTAAACGAGGAATGAACCCTGTTTGGTTAATACTAAAACAATTATCCCCCTCAGTGAAAGATTTATCTCGCCGCTTCACAGCTCGGTAAATATCCACCTCTTATACATGTACTTTAGGCGATAATTGTTAAATAATTTTCCTGGACTGCCGTCAATCGTATGCTAATCGTACGTAGTGTCTCTGTTGCGATGCAGTTATTCGTTCAAAGCCCGGTTGTCATAAAAAGTGTTGTTTTCGTAAACAACGCGTGAGATAGATCTCTGTATAAAGCAAAACACCGTTTAGTATTTAGTTACCAGGCGCTTGATCTTTGCCAGCTCTATGCAATTCATAATCTTTGGAACATCAGCAGCGCCTCTATCGCTGCTTTTGAAATGTCGATTCGGCCTTTGCTAGGGTGTTTAGGAGGGTCTGACTGGGGACAACTGATAGGTAGAAATTTACCTGATAACTGATAATTTAAGAAAAAACAACTGATTTTTGTGTACCAAGAGATTCCGAAAAGCGCTAATTCATGCAGAAACAAGAAGAGATCCGAAGAATTTAGACTTGTAGTCGTCTTAAGTTTAGTCTTTTGTGGTGACGAATGGCAACCCGTGTTTAGTGAAAGGGTATCTGATATTTGGTCGAAGTTTTAACTTATAACTCGTATAAGGCTACCCCCCAGTCAGACCCTCGTTCAGTGGCTAACAAAGTGGCAACCTCGTCCCCAGGCTCTTCCCTCTCCCGAGAGAAAAACGCTGGTTGGGTCTGGTCACGTGGTCACCCATATTCTGGGTGGTAAACAAAATAAAACAAACGTGAGACGGGTGCTCAAGATTAATTTCTCCTTTTATGTGTCCGCTATAGAGGGAAACATGTTTTGTTTCATTAAGACAAACGCATTGGCACATTTATTTTTACCACCCAGAATGTGGGTGTCACGGCCTGGGAACGAGGTCGACAAAGTGGACGTTGTGCCTCGGAATTTTTGTAATTTAACGTCTTGTGGAATGTGTTGTTCAAGTGAATAATTCAACCTTCAGGATTATTGTTGAAACCTATACGATTTAATCTGCTTCGCTAACACTTCGAGGAACGAACAATATTTCTTGTACTAGAAACTGTAGCACCAATTCGCTGACTTTTTCACCATGTGGTATAATGCGAGCAGTCATTCATTTTCTCAGAATCAGTCGAGAGAAAACGACGAATCTGCTGGCCAGGCTCGTTCCCAGTCTCTTTCTGTCCCGTGATAAAGACCCAGGTCACGTGGCACCCAGATTCTGGATGGTAAAAGTAAATGTACCTGAAAACAAAACACGTTCCCCGTTCCACCAGGCTAAATAAGAACGAAAAATAATCTTACCGAGAATCTGGGTGCCAAGTGACCAGACCCAAGCAAGTGTCTTTCTTTGGGAGAGGGAAGGGTCTGGGAATGAGGTTGGCTGCTCCGCAGTGTAACTATATGACGCTGTTTTTGTCCTTATAGATTGGACTATTGAAAAGGAAAATAGCCCTTCATTCCATGTCAAGTTAAAATTGGTGCAAACATTCTTCAACACATATATCATATAGATGTCAATCTCCTCTCTAATCCCAGAGAAACGAAATCTAGGGTGCATGTAAAGAACCGCGTCACTGTAACACAAGATAGTACTTCAATTGCCAGCAAGGTTTTGAAGTATGACGAAAGATTCTTCAAGATAAAAAGATTGTTTCGTGATACTTTGGTTTAAAAGTAACCTCAGAAGTAATGCACTGGTAAGTGGTTGGAAGCAAATTTCCCGCTATGTTGGGCAATTTCTTATGTCAAAATCTTATTTTTCATTTTTGTTCCCCGACCAAGAGAGCAATACTTAAAAAACCGTTGACCAAAATTTCATCGATTTCAAGAATTGTGCCACAAATGAACTCTTACACTGAGACTTTGTAAGCCCATCCCCGGAGCCGGCCACCATTTTGTGACCATACGCTTTCCTTGTCAGTAGTATTCTTTGCATGCCTATTCAAATTTCTTTCAAAGACGAAAGCCTCACTGACAGACCCAAGTCGAGCGATATTTGTGTCGAATGTTGTGGAAAACTACGGGGTAAAGATGACCACTAAAAACCGCTAAAATGCTCAGGGTGCTGCAGGTGCAGGACATTCCACTGACTAGTGCATAACGGTTTTAACGATGGTAATAAACTGAAGAGGCCTTTTAAAAGATGCATTATGGGGAAATGGCTCACCTCGTGGATATCTTTGTCCGTCCTGATCGTTCGAGAGTCACGTCTCCGACGGCGCCAAATGAAACATCCGATTAAAAGCAGAAGAAGAATGAGGGAAATCACGACAACCAAAGGGATCATCAGGGAAGAAGAAGACGAGGTGCTGATGCTTTGTTTTGCGTTGTTATGTTCATCTTCAAATAGAAGTCAAAAGAATCGGAATAAGAGGAACTGAGTGAGCTGCTGACCAGATTAACTCATATCCACACTTTGCAGGGATTCATAGTCTTCAATTTTCCAGGTTTTAACCATACGATTGCCTTGCGTTATGGTGGAAACATCCCCAAGTTATCAAAACCTTTATGCGCAAATTCACTATACAAAACTGATTATAATTACGCCTTTGAATGCAGGTTGCAACACGCGGCCTATGGTATTTTGAGTGCAGGGTACAACACGAGGCCTACGGTATTTTGAGTGCAGGGTACAACACGAGGCCTACGGTATTTTGAGTGCAGGGTACAACACAAGGCCTACGGTATTTTGAGTGCAGGGTACAACACAAGGCCTACGGTATTTTGAGTGCAGGGTACAACACGAGGCCCACGGTATCGAAAGAGGGTCTCTAGAAAATATAGATTAATATGGGAAAAGACTCGCTTCACCTCAGTGAGGCAAGAACGCTAGTAAAAGCTGTTCCGTTTAGTGCAGAACTAGAAAACGTGATTATTACTAGATATTCAAATGATACTTATTAGATAAACATGTTTTTAAGACATAAATCCACCCTCTTTCCTCTGTCACTCCATGCAGGTCTACATATCTTCCATAAACCACTGAGGTATTTCTGTAAGTCTCACCTGTATTATTGCTAGTCGTTGACTTTGTAGAAGTTTCTAGTGTTGTAGATGGCAAGGCTGTTTATCAACAAAAAAAGAATTGAAAACAACATACTTTCCAAGTGCGAGAAATACAAAAAAAATTGCAAACACCATATACAACAAGGCAACTATAGAAGGGCTATCACATTCTCTCACTTGTGACATCAGCGTACACATGACGGACTCGTGAGATATTCCTGCCCGTTGTTGAACATAAACTTCACATTCTAAGTGTAATATCCTGTACAGGGTTTCTACTTTTTTGAGTTTGTATTTTTGAGGCCTTCACCTAAGTTTTATTCCAAACAATTTATTCATTTCTCATGGTAAAGTTTTGAGGATTGTATCAAGGGAGTTTTCATGCAAGCAGCGATTGTTAAAAGCGACTCATACCTTGGATATGGCATTAATTTTCCTTGTTTTGTGCTAAAACGGTTGTTGCTTAATTGAAGTTAGATACGTTGGCTTGTATTTTAACTTTTTGATAAACCAGCTAATATATATTTTTAAATTTGGGCCTTTATAGAAAGGTCTGAAATTTTGTGAGTTGTTATTGAACTGCAGCAACCCTACATAAACATTCATAATGATATGATTATAGGCATTGAAGGAAGCTCATAAACATTGACGCATTATTTAAAAGGGTAATTGTTGCGAAGTGTTAATGTCTGACTTTCAAGTTTGTGGCCGTCAAAAACTAATAAAATCTTGAGCATCGTACCAGTGCTATCTGTGTTTGTGGCAGGGGTAGTGGTTCCAGAAGAGGTAGCTCCTGAAATTAGATTATCAGAAGTATGATTATTTGTATTTTGTTAATTATGCTTTGAATCCTGAGTTCCATAGCTTGCAAGCAATGCGATTGTCTGAACAACAAACAAGAACGCGTAATAGAACCTTTATATAGTCTCCCAAATATTAGTTAGGGGGGCTTTGCCATTCTTCACCTGTAATCAAACACTGAAATTTAACCCTTTCAGCCCCAAACGTGATAATTGGTGTGTTTCTACTATAATTACTGTGTTTACTATCTCGGCCATATCTTTCTTATAAACAGGTTGGGAGAATTTTGCTTTTCATCACCCCCTCCCCCTTCTCCGTTAACGTCCACTGTTGTTTTTGTGTTTCATAAGCTCCATAATACAGTGGGGTGTTCAAGGCATGTTGGCTGTACTGATTTGACAACACAAGAATGATTACAGATACATAAATCAGTGAAAAGTCTGAACAAAACAAAGACTATCATACCTTTTAAAAGCTCGATTAACTCCCACTTGTGAATGAAGATTTTTGGTGAATAAAGTTTTAACTTAAAAGTTTCTTAAAACTTAAAAGTTTCTTAGCCCGATAAAGGAATCATAAGAGATATTACTGCAGCAAAACAATGACACTGTATCATACAGTTACAAATTACAAAGTCATTGTTGTCATGTTATATTGATAACATAAACAACACTAAGATGGATGCTATTGCTTCTACATTCGGTCCTACACTAGCAAAAAGTAATTACTTATTCCTAGAAAAATTAGTCCTCAAAATTGCCAATTCTTACTTTTAAGTTTTAAGTATATTTTTAATAAAATATAGTGTACATGAACTCGCCTGCATGACAAAATTTAGTACACTTTACTTGAAATAAGTATTTACTTTTGGTTGTGCATCATTTCATAAGCATATTTATTATAAAGCAAAAACTGCATAGCTTCTTTTAAAGTAGAGGCGGGAGTTTATTTCTGTTGTATGTTACACAATACTGGCACAACATTACTTGTGGTGCCAGAGGTTCCGTATTGTATTTATAGCTGAGTTTAACAGGTGGATTTTATAACCTGATCTTGTGGCATTTGATTGAAACTGATATTTTTAAACATTTCACTTACCTGCTGATGTGCTGGTGATACGTGCAGTCAAAACTTCAGTAGTCGGTGTCACGGTTCCAGATGCATTAACTGCTGAGGTCAAGGAAAAGAGATTAACACTGTAATTCATGACACTATTGATGGCATACACATATCACAGATTTCTGCTACTTGTTGTGTGGCTATCCCGTGTCACAAATAAGTTTCAGCTATTATACCACTACCTGAGAAATTTCTGCAATTTGATTGGTCGAGAGCAGTGGTATTTCAGCGTAATTTTGAAATACCTACATGTGAAAATTACAGTTTCCCGCCATTAAGCTAAGCGGCGCGTGCTCGCCATCTAGTTTCCCGCCATTAAGTAACGTGCGTTTACCAGCTAGTTTCCGCCATTAAGTGATGTGCGTTCGCCAGTCAGTTTTCCGCCATTTAATGGCGTGCTCTTGCGAGCTAACTTCCGTGACAGTCTGAAGATAAACAGATGCTGTTGCAGAAGTTTCTCAGGTATTAGTATAAACAAATAATAGCATGATTTGTACGTGGTACTAGGCATAAATACCACACATGATATTTCAAAGTTGTTCCAAATTTAGAACAACTCTGAAATATCACTCGTGCCGTGGTAATTATGCCAAATACCACTACAAACCATGCTATTACCTATATTAATTACCAGTTATTGTACTCCCATTGCCATTTTATTTGACATGTGTTTGTTTAAAGGTAAAATTAGTAAAAAATTATTGGGCTGTAAAATGTTAAAAGTTCAGAGGATGACTTTTTAAGTCGAAAACGTTTGGTTTTAGAAAACTTTTAACATTTTACACCCTAATAATTTTTTACTAACATTGCCATTTTGTTTCCATGGTATCCCGACAGGGCCTCAATTTTGCACGAAAATGTATTTAATAGTACCCCCATTTGGTATTATAATAAAGGTTTTGGTAAATGCAACTTATGCCATCAGCACCAAAATGAATACAGAAACAATACCAAATGGAATTACAACTAAAAACTGACCGAAACATATAAAGTACTGAAATGTGAAATTACAAGCAGCTGTTGCATGGTAGTCTTCCTGGATATGTAGGAATCGCTTGTCAAATGCCGTGACAGCAAAAACGTAATGGTATGAACAACAGAACATGCACCAAAATTTTTAGATGAAGATAATAATAATAATAATAATAATAATAATAATAATAACAACAATAATAAAATAATACTGACATAAATTTCAAAATCTATTTACAATACAATAATATTATATTTATGTTTGATAGAAACGTATTTCCATATCTAAAAGATAAAAGGCACTATTCAGTTAAAATTGGAAATACTTTCTTAGTTTCAATGCATAAAATTACTAAGAAATAAAACCTAAAAAGGGAGAATCCATTGCAAAAATAATAAGAAGAATAAGAGTAATATATAAAAAGAACAAGAACAGGAAGAAGAACAAGAAGAACAAGTGTAATAACAAGCGAAGTTTTTGATTGAGTGTGTAACAAACCTTGAAACAAGTACACTTGGTTTGCCGATAGTCCTCCTTCACCGTCCACTTTACAGCCACTAGAAGAACCATATCTCTTGTACGTGTTTTGAGCTGTGAAACTTGAAGAGCATCTGCCTCCGTCTTGAATGGCAAACATTTTGAATCCTCGTTTTGCTGCAGCCGTTGCACATTTGTTGATAGCATCCTGTCGAACTTTGTAACAACCGTCCAAAATAGCGTCTCTTCTTTCAAGTGTTGGAATGGCTCTGCCTAAATAATCTCTAAAACATCCAACCTTTCGGAACTTAGCTGTAGGTTTAAAGAGATGCAAACTGTTGATGAAGGTTGTTACTTGTATATTATACAGACGGCTCTCGTATACGGATATCGGATCAATTACTCGACATATTTTAGATGTCATTTGAAGATAGATCTATGTTTGTTACACTAAGGGAGGGTGTCCTTACCTACTTGACCTATTGTGGGTTGTAAGATTCGACCTTACCTGACAGACCTACGGTCGGATGTAAAATTCATCCTTACCTTCTAGAACTGGACCAACCGTCGGGTGAAAGATGAGTCTTTAGCTACTGGGCCTACGGTGGGATGTAAGATTCGTCCTTACCTACTGGACTTACGGTGGGATGTAAGATTCGTCCTTACCTACTGGACTTACGGTGGGATGTAAGATTCGTCCTTACCTATACGGGACCTACGGTCGGAAGTAAGATTCGTTCTGACCTACTAGACTTACCGCCGGTTAAATTTAAGATTCGTCCATACCTATACCGGCCCTACGGTCGGAAGTAAGATTCGTCCTCACCTACTGGACTTACGGTTGGATTTAAGATTCGTCCTTACCTCTACGGGACCTACGGTTGGATTGACGATGAATCTTTAACTACTGGACCTACGGTCTGATGTAAAATTCATCCTTACGTACTGGATCTACGGTCTGGTGTAAGATCCGTTGTAATTTAATTGGTCCTATTATTTGATGTAAGATTTGTTCTGACCTAATGGACCTACGGTTAGATGCAAGATTCTTCCTTACCTAATGGACCTAAGGTCAGATGTGAGATCCGTTTTAACCTAATGGACCTGTGATCGGATGCAAGATTCATTCTTACCTACTGGACCTACGATCGGAGGTGGGACGCTAGGAACTGGTGGAGACAAAGACCCATTGTATGGGATGGTTGCTTCAATCAAAGCCGGACCCATTTTACTTCCCTTTTTACGTTCTGCCACCCATGCTGGCCGAGGAGATCCTTTGTATCCAATAAGGACGTATGAGCTTCTGTACTGTGGCCGGGTTGGGTTTGTGGCGCCCACTGCTCGCAGGGCCGCCGAAACGTCACTGTTGTATCTGTGATATGGGTCATCTTGAGATGCCACCAGAACTATTTGACTAAAGCGGCAAGGGATGCACAGGGTAAGGGCTAAAATGAACATCGCGCCTCAAGGATCTTTTAATTGTAACAGAGTTGGTTCTACTTTTGACATCTGCACACTTTTTGTATGAGAAGAAACATTTTAACGCTTAGATTTGTGTACACCAACACATGTTAATTAAAAACAAATTAAAACAATCAAGGCTCAGAAAAGTAGCAAATTATCAAGTAGAACTGTTATCGTACTTATAAAACTAAGAAAAATTTAGGTAGGTATTGCCAAAAATATTTAATAGCAGTCTATAATGATGAGATACCAGTAAAAAGAGTGAATATGACAAAGATATGCTCAAATATTCCGGCCGGATAATTCTTATCGCTCGCTGTTATAATGTGTTCGATAAGGATTTATCCGGCTACCAGTTTCTAGAGTAAGGCTTTATAATCATTTATAACTTATGTATAACTGTTTTTAAAACAACCTAATTGAAAACGAACCCGTTTTGCCGACATGTACAAAAAGATAAAGATGTTGGTTGACATGTGTGTTCTGTCAAATTTGGTGTGGATATGGATAATATTTGATTAGTTTTCATGGTAACTATAAGAAAAGATGTTGACATCAAGTCCGCCATCTTGGAGTTGCAAAATTTCAATTTATTGCCAAATTTCAGCATATCATGTTAAAAAAATCAGAAACAATATAGTTAAGAAGTAGACCATAAGGAAATGGAAGATTACAATGCACTTCTCTAATTAACGACAAAAAATTTCTTACTTATCTGGCTACAAATACGTACTAAAGGATTCACGGAATAGCTGTAAACGTCATTTTTAGTCCCAAAAGCCGTTTGGGGGGGAGGGGGG
>JANSTR010159927.1:0-10117 GCA_025434805.1 Antipathozoanthus remengesaui
TAATTACGTTGCCATGGTAACCACTTCCAAAAATCCAAAATGGCGGCTATCAGTCGAGATTTGGGATTCTATTTTTTCTTCTAAAATAACTGAAAATAATTACAAACATCAATTTGTACTATAAAATTTGTCACATGGCCAAAAATAAATAAGTTTTAGCAATTTTTTGCAGCAAAATACAAGTTTTGAAGGCAAAGTGCAAGTTTCGTGCCTTCCTGTGATGACGTCATCAGCTATGACGTCATCTAATTAGGTTCAAAAGATGTGTTTATAATCAAAGAACAGTTGTGCCAAAGCTTTTGGCAATCGGTTAAATAGCGCAACCATGCCCATTACCCCCATGCCTTCTAGGGTTAATCACCGCAGTGGAAATTGTGGTACGTTTTTCGAAATCAAAAATATAAACAGAACGTTTGTCATTTCGAGCAGTCACTGACAGCAGTCACGTCTGGGGATGGGGAGGGGGATGACAAAAGGGGCGGTTACATAGTCTAAGAGAAGATGGTTGGTGTCGCGGCTGATAGATTCGGGCATCATGGCGAAGCGTAGATGTATCAGAAACTTTGAAATGTCGTGGTTTTTTCCTCAGTGTTCGCAGAGAGATTGGTATTTTGGTCGGTTTGCCGACAAGAACACATATCTGGCCTAGTGCTGGCGAGTGCTCATCAAGTCATGATCATTCTAGTCATGAAGTACTACATAGAAATAAACCATAATTCAAAGTTCCCTATCGAATGCTATGGATGTGCATTGTCTTCACTAAATATTTTTTACTCAACAGCCAAAATAACCACATGTTTCTTGTAAAGGCAATATTTGGTATTCCCGAATACTAATAAGGGATTAATGCTCTCTTAACAAAGAACAGTGAAATTATCGCGAATATATCCTATAGGTGACTAGTAACCTCTTGTTTATCTTAAAACATGTTATAGTCAATCACAAGGGCTTCTTTAAGTGATTCTGACTTTTGAGTCCTCTTAGATATGATTTTAAAACCTTTTTACTGGAATCAATAGGGGACAGCGCACCTATGACGTCAGTAGTCATGTTTGTCCAATTTTTAAAATTATTCTTTCATTTTTAACAATTGAATCCCTTGAGATTCAATCGGTTCTTTGTTTGTCCGAATTTTAGTCTATAAATGGTAACTGTACGTTTCCCTATTGCTTCACTCCATGTGATCGGCTGTTACGCGCTTGCAACGCCTGATGGGATTGGCCATATGGGGCCCCATATAGCACTATCCCAAATGACCGCCACTTTTAAATTTTACTTGTTGGTTGAGAAAGCCCAAGCTGGGAATTAGTTATTTAGTCGACTGATGGAGTCAATTTTATAAGACTGTGTACGGGAACAAATAACGTTTTTGTGAAACCATTTGGTGCAAATGACACAAATAAAGTTTCCTTACCTCTACTGCTGTGACCTTGTGTCTTTCTTGTCCTTCCTGAGACCATTAGAGGTGATTTGGCGGTAATTTCTTGTTTTTGACTGAAGTTCCCCACCAAGAAAGAAGGAAAGGAGCGATTCCATTTTAAACCATATGATAAAATCAACCGAGGGTTGACGAAAACAATTTTCCGCGCCGTAAATTTGGACGAAAGCTGACGTTTCGAGCGCAAGCCCTTCGTCGGAGCATCTGACCATTTTAAACCACTCGCCAGGGGAAGCTCACTAAATTCTCTACTAACCATAGCAGCGCCAGAAGGTCACGCCAGCACTTCACCAGATAGATATCCTAACCGAAAAATGCCATCACAACTACAGCATGCTGTTTCAATTCAGTGATATCCAGAACCAATATTCTCACTGAATTTTGGTCTGTAATTATGCGACCGGTAAAGATTTGGACACAAACCGTTGGAGTTTGAGCTTTTTGATCGTGTTTTTCAGTGACATAAATTGAATAGTCCAGGGAACGCACAAGGTAATTGTTAACAATCATACGCTGCGTTCGGCCTTGTGCCTCCGAAGGACTGTTCTATTTATGTCAGTTCCAACGGTTGGTGTCCAAATCTTTACCGGACGCATGATTACAACTAATTCACCTGCCTTTCCTTCTTTCTTTATAGTTGGGGTGATCCAAAACGAAATATCACCTCGAACGGCCCCAGAAAGTACAAGACAGACACAAGGACACAAAATAGAGGTAATAAAGGTTATTTGTACCATTTGCACCAAATTTGAATGATTTTACGAAAATTTGTTTCCATACAAAGTCGACCAGTGGACCAAATAAGTAATTATTAGGTATGTAATGTAAAGAGAATAGAGAATATTATGATCGTATCCACCCCACCAGAACCGACTGATACTCGAAACGACCACTCCTGAACAAGCACACTTGCTCTGTACATTAAGATGTCACATTCTCATGCCGGCTGAAATACTATTTGATTCCACCCAACGGGCAAGTTGCGCATACACAAGCCACAGTTGGCCCGATTGATATCTCATGTTCCTTATAAGGAAAATAAAGCGATACTAGGAGATAAATTGAACATTCACGGGGTTTGTCGATGAATTATTGGAACCATAGACTGCGAGCAGTCTCTTTCTTTTCCTCAGAATCCGTCGAGCGAAATGAAATCGAGCGACAAAAAGCGAGTTTACTCGGCGGATGACTGCGGGCCACAAGGATTGTGGACGCGGGTGTAGCAGGAAAGAAAGAGACTCCAATGGTTCCTTTTAAAAACGTTTCACCGGCACGCTCGAAATTCCTATTGGCTGGTTTGATAATGGAATGACGTCAACCGTCTCCTCGGGAAATGGCTGCGGGACGGCAGGCACAAGATGTCGAGTCGTAACAGTCCAGATTTTATCGATTTAAGTTGAAAGTGGAAAAGTGGTTACCACACATCTGGAAGGAAACGATATTTTGCGGTTCTTGATCTGGAAAAAGTTTGATTTATCAAATTTGCCAAAGCTGATTAAGTACCAACGTAACAGATGCACTTTATTGTTATAACAATATAAGAAAAATTTAGGAAGAAATGCACTTTTTTCATTATACATGTGCTTATCGGTGACGTCATCTAACTTACAATATGTCAATTAAGTATTATAATTTAGAACGGGTTCTGACTGCAACGCATTGTGGGTGAATTTTGGTTCTTCTATAAAGGCAGACTTGGTGTGATTGTTTAACAGTTTTGTTCTAGAATGTTCAACATTTATTGTGAAAAACATTTTACCCAAGTTTTTTTTGTAGTTTTTATTATAATATTGCCTTAATAATTAGTACTACGTCAAAAGAAGTTACGAAACAAACACTTGAAATATGTCACAGACAAAACAAGATTTATGCCAGCGAAAAGTTACTTATACTTTGTTACATGGATTGAATTTCCATTAAAAATTGCATTTGAAACAGCATTGGGTTATCGCACAAATAAAATGATAATATTAAATGTTTTAAACTTTAATTTTCTTCAAAAAATCAGAAAATACGACAAAACGACCAATTTGATGACGTCTTTATTACGTTATCACTATGTAACTACTCTCAAACACTTTAAATGTACATCTACACTCAAACATTGTTTCTGTGTAATATCATTTCATTTGACCCAGTATTACAGATTTTAAGGAAGGGGGAAGCACTTTGTGACCCCTCCCAGCCATTTTTAACAAGGCCTAAAAGCCCAGCCCGTGTAGGGTTAAAATTACTCTAAAACTATACTAGTACTAATTAGAAAAGTCTGCAAAAGTTGAAAAGTCTCGGTTCTCATTAAGTCATCGTTTAGTACGTCCTTGGGTTATAAATACATCCTGCGGTAAAACATAGCCAGCCATCAGGAGTTGATTTTGAGGTAGTTAGTTAGATAATGGCATGGTCGACTGTTTAACCGCCCCAATATAAGAATCTTGGGGGGAGGAGGACCAAGGGAAGAAGAGTAATGTCCAGGTTTCAGGGCCACCACCAGTCCAGATGTTCAGTTCATTTCTTCAAGTAGCCAATTCTGAACGCAAAAGCGGAAAAAGGGGAATATGTAAAAGTCTAATGTGTGCGAAAATGAAGAAAATGCATATATAAATGTATTTAGACTGAAGTAATGAGAATTGTCATATTTGGAAGTGTTTGCCTAAAATCTATTTCTTGGTTTTCATGAAAACATATTCAACGAGGAACACAGAGATACCCATGCCAATCAAGATACCCACTTGGAGAAACATGTAACCTATACTCGTTGCCAAACCCTCTTCTTGTTTCTTTCCGTGATTGCCTGGGGCGAGCAGCATCATGGCGGCGCACAAACCATAACCGTTGATGAGCCCCAGAATGGCAAGCACGAGATAAGCGAGCCAGTCGGTCTGTAGCTGAGTTACACACGGCTCGAAGTAGATCAACAATATTGGAATTGCTACGATTGACTGGAATACGAGATTTAACACGATTGTGGTTTTGTTGTATAGTATGCCCAGTATTGGCAAATTTTTACCTACAGCGTCTGCAACAGAGTAACAGCCGAATAAAATCACCACAAACCAACCAGTTTTGTCACTCGTCACGGGTGCGGTGGGAGAAGAAGCCTTAATATTGATGGAGTCCGTGATCGAGCGGTTAGAATGAACATGGGACGAACTGCAATTGTAGTGTCCGTGAAACTGCGATGTGATCCCTGGGAAGAGTGCATTGGAGATGACCAAAGTCAAACATATTGTAGTAAGTGCCGCCCAGTTTTTCTTGATTATCTCTTTGCGTGAAAGGTTTAGTACTTGATTGCTGTTCTGTAGTAAGGGTCGACTTTCACCACTTTCATTCAAGTTCTTTTTTCCCTCTCGCTCAAACCGCCTGAGAATAACGACCATGCAACACGCTACCAGTATTATGAGGTCGACTAAAGCCACGAAGAGATACCCACTCAGTCGAAACCCGCGGTTGGTGTTCTTTTCGTGTTCAAAAGACCCCTTCGATATACAACGAACTACGAAAGTCGCAGCAAACGCGCAGACACCTCCTGATTGTGCTGCATGGATACCAAACTTCGGGAAGTGTTTTCCAACAAAGTTGTACAGCGCTCCACCTCCGACATTCTGGACGACTGTCGCCACAAAGACAAGAGTAAGGAGGGAAGTGAAACGAGCTTGGTCTTTTATCAAATCAGTCAATGGCGTCAACACAACTTCTGCGACTAGTACGACTGCTGACACGATCAGAGTGACCAGCAGCAGCGTCAGAAGCCCTTTTCTTGGCTGCAAGGAGACAGTTATCACAGCTCCAAGGCTTGCTCCGACACCTACCACAACACCGATGTAAACTTCCGGTTTGTAGTCGTCTGGAAAGAAGAAGTTGAAGTAATCTACGGCGTTGAAACTGAAGAACACGGCGCTTTGGACGGCGGCTCCGAGAAACCAGCACGGTAAATAGAGCTTCCATGGGACGACCATTTTATTGTTGAAAAGTGGTCTGTTTGGCTCGAAAGTAACGTGTTTGTCAGTTGAAATTTATTACGGAACAATCAATAGTGCATCACATGTTCTCCATTTTTTTCCAGGAAAACACATGTCAGTGTGTCACATCACTCCTATCACCGGTGTCACTACTATTTAATATTGCGAAACACAGCAGAATGAGATGCGGTTGAGAGGCGGGGGGAGGTAGATGCAACTAAAAAATCTCAGGTTTTGGTTACTGCTTCAGTGTTACTCTTTGTAGGTTCACATTAGAGAAACTCGAAACAACTACAAATGTATCTGCCATAGTACATAAGAAACGTTGTGAACTTTTAGACCATAGTTCCAAAAACGTTTATTAGATTAATGTTCCAAAACTTTGCAACATTACAAACATGTTACATGTAACATATTTTTATGTCGTGCATGACGTTGCCCTTTCCAAAATGTAATCGCAATTACGCAAGCGAATTACGCCCGACTTTCCATGTGATTTGTGAGCTGCGAAATGAGGTCACGGCCAAACTAGTTTGTTAGAAATGGACCAAAACCGTGAGGGACCGAATGGACGTCAAGAGTGCCAGTTTCCGGAATCAACGTGTTAAGTTCGGGATACACATTGACTTAATTAAAACGAAGGATATTTTCGATAATGCAATTTTTAAGGGACAACTTTATATAAATTCTACTGTGAGATGATGCGGATAATAGTTAGGCATTTAATTTAGTAAATCAGTAAACAAACAATTGTCATGCAGCGATCACGAGTTTTTCAAGAGTGGAGTGGTTAAAGATTTTAGGAGAGATAGCTTTGTAGTAGGCTATAGTAATTACCCCGCACGCAAACGTTTATAAACCGGAAACGCCGGCAAATTATAAGGAGACCGTAAGAATAGAAATACCGGTTTGGAAATGACCCGTGAATATCCCGCAGACACAATGACTCGATTAAAGAATGTCAGCTTCACAAGGTGTGTTACAAAGCGCTTACATTCTGAGAAAGTTAAAGCAATAAGACAACTTGTGCTAGTAAGAACTTTCTATATAGCGTGTAATTTCTAAAATCCAAATCCGCCCGGTTTTGAGTCAGTATAATAGGTATATTTCGTCCTATTGAGAAAATCCACGAATTCCGCATTCGATTTGCACTCAATCAGTCAATGAATTGAATACGACCGTTTCTTTAAGAAAGGATGCGCTGTGTAAGGTAATGTGGCGAACAGAAAACAGCGGTCGCTGTGTAGGAACAGCGGTGTAACAAGAACACCAAGGACGATAATCACCAAAAGTTGCTAATTATGATATTTGTTCAGTATTTGTCTGTACGGGAAGTTATCGATCAAGTTTTTTTTCTTTCTTTTTACTGCTTTTTCGCCCAAACACGAAATTCGCGGAAATAAAGAAGGAAACATTAAACAAACGAGGATCCAAAACTCGTGCAAACGAGGCTAACAGGTTATTTATTGTTTGGCTCTGTTGAAAATATAAGCAAACTTTGTAAATGACGGCCGCTTGAGAGCTAGAGGTTCAAACGGCAACTTATGAAATTGACCAATTACTGCAGGATGCGAATCAGCAAGCCATATGATAAAACTACTTTGGATAGAGCAACTCGTTATAAATTTCACCACTCAATACTTGCTCAAAGATTGATATATAGCAACTGAACTTGTAGCCACTTTTGGACCTCGTGTATCAAGACGCGGCAAGTCCACGATGTGTGAGAATGATGTGAATTTCTTTCTCAAAAATGAATCGTGTATTAAATTGAACTCAAAAATACAATATGGATATATCAAACAATTAAATTAGAGAAGAGATTTTTTTCGTTAAGTTAAGTTAAGGTACTGAATGATGAGTGCCTTTAATTGATGCATTTTGTGAATCCGTTTCGTGATACAAGTTCAGTATAATATTGTCTAACAAGAGATGTTGATCATTTTCTTAAAAATACTCAAAGAATTTTGTTGTCAATTTTTGTGATGCACATAATGTTGATGTCGAGGTCGATGTGTTGATAAGACAGTTGTAACAGTTGTGTGTTTTTGTTTGATGTGTGAATACTGAAATGAGTTTTTGCATGAAAGGATAATAATCTATTAATTAGGAGTGTTAAAACCGAATTTTCTTCAACCGACTCAAAGAGAACTCTCATATTTCCGTGCAGCGATATGATAGCCTTTTTATATATCCTCTAGCAAAAGTCGATCCAAATTATATGTACACTTGTGAGCTTATCTAGCGACCAACTTAGCGATTCAAGGAAAATTCACTGCCTGACATTTTAATTAATTAAGAGCTAGAGACAAATTGAGATTGAGTACTTGGATCCGATTTCAGCAATGATTGTGCATGCAGTCATTAAACTTTCCTTTCGCTGAAAATTGGGCACAATTAGTAGAAAAACAAAATTCCATTCTTTTTTATACAGTACAGCATTAGAGAAAGATGTTCAAATAAACAGATTTTGGAAGAAGATCGGAGAAGAGTCATTTCGAGGGAACTGTTTTGAATGGGGTTTGTCTTGAACTAATACCATTAAGTTGATTAACGTAAATCAAACGCTTAGTAAATAGTTCTTACCAAAACTATGGACTGCATCGACAGGTAGGTAAGACTTATAATAAAATCAACCAAGGGTTGACAAAACAATTTTCCGCGTCAAATTTTCAACCTTACGACGTGAAAAATTGTTTTGTCAACCCTTGGTTGATGATACTCGACTTTCGTTCACATAAAACTATTTATTATTTATGGTAATTTTATCAGCATTTACAAAACGCTAATAGCAATGTTAACATATTTAAAGCTTTATTTGCTCACAATCGTGAGAGTACATTGGTAATGTTATATCTTAATAACACCGAGCTTAAATGCGACCCAACATTTCTATATCACCTTGCGGCTTGTAGAAAGAAAGCTTGTTTGGCCATGATGAAACTTTGGATTTTGAAATACGTGTCTTTCATTAGCTTGATCATCACTGTGGCTTTTTCGATTTCCTTCTGCAGGCAGGAAACAAAAGCAACGGGAAGTTTGGGTCGAAATGCAACGCTGGGGCATGGATTTGCAAATTTCGTTGAAAACCAAAACTCCTATCTCTCAGTGAAACAGGTAAAGTTTTAAAGGTCGACAGGAGAGTTCGCTTAGGACAATACTTCACTACAAATTTGTTTAACATCGTTCAGTAAATTATGTTTAACTTACTGTATGAAGACTTCAACAGTCGATAATGGCCGAAACTCCATCAGTTGTAGAAGGCTTTTAGAGTTGCGATAGATGTATATTGCTCTTGAAGTGCGTTAGAACTTGCGTGCATGGGCGTGCAAATAGTGCGTTAGAACTTGCGTGCATGGGCGTGCAAATAGTGCGTTAGAACTTGCGTGCATGGGCATATTATAAGTGCAAATCTTTCTTTTGTCGATTGACGTTGAGAAATACACTGATCACAAATGGGACATTTTACCTACGAACCTTTTGAAACAACCATTCTTTAAATTTGTCCGATTTAAAGATCATTTTATACTTGCCAATGAAAAATCAGTGATACTTGATAAACAAAGAAGTACTCATTATTACTGTGATAACAGTGATACTAAAGACAAGACGTTTATGCAATGGCATTCCTAAGAGTTATCATTCATCAATTATTCCCACATCCATCACAGAAAGACCAAATTGAATACATTACTTCAGTGTATCCAGTGTAGTTTTTCGCCACGTGCATTCAACCGTATGATTTGGGTGGTGTTTTGACGATGCTCTTCCACTTCGCTTCTTCCAATGTAAAGATAGTTTGTTATGTGGTCAGACCATGATCACAAACTCAAGTTGCGAGTAAAGATGAGTAAAGGAAGCACAGAGACGGAAAAGTTGTGTATCTCAGAAGTAATCAGTGTTATAATATTATTCTAACAATGATAAGAAAGACAAGACTTTTACCCAATGATATTCCTCAGAGTTATAATTCATCAATTATTGTTCCCACATCCATTATAGAAAGACCAAATTGAACTCATCACTTCAGTGTATCCAGTGTAGTTTGTCACCATGTGGATTCGACCCTTTGATTTGGGTGGTGCTTTGAAGAAGCTGTTCCACTTCGCTTCTCCCAATGCAACGATAGTTTCTTTTATGGTCAGACCTTGATCACAAACTCAAATTGAGAGTAAAGATCAGAAAAGAAAGTACAGAGACAGACAAGTTGTGTGTCTCAAATTAATGCGTCAAAGTGTCCCACATTATCAGGATAGTCAAGAGCCCAGTTTTCAGTAAAATTTTGAACAGACTATTGTAATGAGAAAGAAAGATAACTATGTTTTAGAAATATCAACCTTGAGGTTTCTTATTAGGATGCATCTTTAAGGAAGGATCAATGTCGTATATTCGCTGTCTCTCCAGCAGCGAGTCAATGAGAGTACAGTCAGTAATCTGGGCAGCTTTGCAAGTAATGGGAAAGGTGGCCAGCCTTTTCCATTACCAATATGTCACCTGTAATGCCCACAACCAACAATGAACAAGTGTGGTCAAAAAGAGCAAATGATTTAACTTTATGTTGTGATAAAATTCCCTCCGCGCAATGAACATTGTGCAATATTAGCAAGATATTTTATCAATGAAAAATCAGTGATACTTGATACACAAAGAAGTACTCATTATTACTGTGATAACAGTGATACTAAAGACAAGACGTTTATGCAATGGCATTCCTAAGAGT
>JANSTR010159938.1:0-17413 GCA_025434805.1 Antipathozoanthus remengesaui
TCCCCTAACTGTTGCAGGCAGGAGTATGTAGCGAAGTTGTGGTTATTCGTCACTAAATCGACGCAAAACTGACAGATTGATGGAGACATTCAAAAACAAATTCTCAAGACCCAAAGTACTATTCCTCGCCTTTGTCTTTTCCAAAACCTTTACTCGATCGGGATTAAAAGCAAGGGAATTTTGAACGTTTTAAGAGAAGCAATTTTTGTGTCTATAACAGAAGGCTGGGTTTCTTGTGTTATTGTGCTGCATACATATATATATTGGTCCCAACATAACAGATGCCCAAAAATGGCACACGGAGATCTAGATGTATGGACACTGAGTACCTACATGTAGGCTTCCAGTGGTGTGCAGACAGTGGTGAACCTCTTGATACTTTTGGACAACTCTGAACTCGTTCACACATGTATCTGTGGCCGGACACTTCTAGACGCCTCTGGTCATCTCAATTTTGAACATATCTAGATGTCTTTGGATACTTGTTGTAAACATGACAGTACAGATATCTCTAAGAACATTTGGGCACCTCTTACAAGTTATGACTGTTTTGTTTTGTGCTACATTTTGACTGTTTAATTAATCTTGGAATAAATCTTGCAGCCGAGCTCATACAGTAGTTGGTGTGACTTTTACACAAAAGAAGAAAAATGACGCTGGAGAAGAAACGGCCAAGACATCTCTCATTAATCTGGTTGATTTAGCAGGAAGGTTAGTCCTCGATATTTCTTGGTAATGTGAATTAATTGTTTTGAATGTATAACTATCTTGTGTCTTATCCTTGCAATAATAATTATATCTGACCAGTGTACACATAAAAGATTGATAAGAATGAAATACTTTATTTATACTTTATTTATACTCTGACAAAACACTAACTATATTTGTCTCAGAAGGTAGACTTACAGAAACAATTGTCTGATGTCCTAATTAACTGTGTTTTTCATCCATATACAGCGAGAGGGCAGATTCAACTGGTGCCACTGGCGATCGATTGAAGGAGGGTGCAGCAATCAACCAGTCCCTTTCCGCTCTTGGGAATGTCATATCAGGTATATAAAATATGAACTTTTGTAGGCCAGTTTCTAAAAGACCTAGGCTAGGTCAAATTGTAGGATACATCAACTAACACTTTATATGTTCTGCTGACGTTTCGTACGCTATCTTGTCCATCACGGCAAAATAAACAACATATCAAGTTTTGGATGATCTATCTTATCATATGTACAAAGATATACTCGAGGTTGTGATATTGTGGACTCACCAATTCAACCAATATGGAAGATGATTTAGATAGCAATACACACATTCGTCAGGAAAGTTTTATAGCGGAGTTACGTAGCTTCTGCAAAAGTTTCGGTTATGTTTTGTTGCTGGTCTAGGACCTTCTACAATGTTATTCTACTAAACATAATGTCTTTCTATACCCTAAAATGTTCCAATTCGTGTTTTAACAAAGCTACGTTTAAAAATCGTCTTTGCAAGTAACATACTTTAACAGGATTGTGCAATGTTTGCCCTGCAGCTCTTGCTGAAAAATCTCAAGGAAAGAAAGTCAGAGGTATGTTCAGTGTTACAACTTGCATGACTAGGTTTTGCTTCAAAGTTAACGCTTGCACAGCTATAAATGAAATGTTTATTTCTAAAACGCATAGTACCTACATGGCATGATCCTACATCGCATGATGGGAGCTTTGCTTGTCTTCAATATCAACGTGATAAAGATTATCCTTAAATACCTAAATTCACTGACAGGTATGGGTCAGTGAATGGTTCTGGCCGATAACTACGGGGCTCTCATAGTTGTCTTCTCATTCAAGTCAAAGTTTGTCAATACTTATTTATACCTATGTAAAAATTGTTTTTGAGATACAGGGCCCCCTTGGATACTAGTCTTTGTACTGAAATAGCCATCCTGTTAGAATAAAGTTTCATCATTATGTACGTGCTTAGCGTGTTTTCATTTGCAGGTTGCCAGTTGTCATGTCGTTATTCTCCTTTATATATGTAATCTTCAGCATATCGTTAGTAACTCATAAGAGACTCCATAGTTTTGATATTCCTGGTAATAAAGTTTAATTAAAATTTATTAAAATTGTCTTACAAAGGATTTTATTGAAGTCAAAGTTTGTCAATACAATATTTTTCATGTGCGAATTTCCAGTTGTCGTCTTTTTTTTAAACAGCTGTATGTGGACAGTCTTCAATATGTCACATTGTGGTTGACGTGTAGTGTTTTAGGAATATATATCGTCTTGGGGACTCGATAGGTTTAGGTCGAGGTACCACTGTGTTGGTTTATGGCATGAAAACAACACTAGTGACCTGGACTTCGGTTTTCTATTGCAACTTTTATTCTCATTTGCAATCAAATTAGAATTTTACTATTACAAACGATGCTGCTTACTCATATACCCCAGCGAACAATAGAATAGTTACAACATCTACTTACTAGAATCCATTAACAACAAACAATAGCTGTGGAATTACAAAGGTTGCTGAGCTAAGCACGTTTAACATCTGGTAACTGAGTGAAGTGTTGAACTATTGAGGACGTCAGGTTTCATAGGAAATAAAATTAACCTAAATTAATTAACTCTTAAGAAACTCTATGATACTGTACATGTAAACTAGAGAAACTTGTCTTATCAACATCGTTTTTATTCTGGTAACGTTTAATAAGAATAAAAACTGTCTTTGAGAAAAAGATCTTGTTCAAGGAAAAAAGAGGTAAAGATATTAAAACCCAGCTATGACCTCTTGGTTTTGGTTGTTGAGCGTGACGAGACAAGTTGAGAAAAAGCGGTTTCTAAATCTTAAAACATGAGAAGCGGAGTACATATAGACATATAATCAGATTTAGAAGACAATTGGAGATAATCTTTCAAATGGCAGAATTTTAAAACCAATTATGATATCGAAATCTAAATATATTTCATTGAAAATACACGTATTTTACGCAAACTAAGCTTCTTACGTTTTCTAGTACCATTCAGGGATTCGGTGCTCACCAAACTTCTAAAGAATGCTTTGGGAGGAAACAGCAAAACTATCATGGTAGGATGTAATGTTACACATACCCCTCTCATTGTTTCAGTGTCCCCGCCGGAGCAAAAGTTTGACGAAGTCCATGAAGTCTCTTATTTTCATACAGTTAAGCGGCAAGACGATTTTTTGAGCGACTGAATATGCAATACTATTTCACATGCAAGTTGAGGATAGCCTCTCTCCAATTCCCCTCTTTTAGCTGCCCGTTAATTTGAATTGTTGGAATCAAATGAAATTCCCTTTTATTAACAGGCCACAGAAGCATGCAATGTTAGATTGGTTATGAGACTATGCTAGTTTTCTTGTTGTGTTTATATGTTTTTGTTCTCTCCTATTGTTTCGTGGCCTTTATAGTGCATAAATATTATATAGCAGTGTTCAGTCACCTTTGAATATGAGCAACTACGCTTCTAATGGTGTTCAACTCACTAAATTTCACTTCGGTTTCAAACCTCCACGAGCCCTATAAGAAAACTAGTTGACTGACATATGAGTGATGCAATATCCATGTTTATAATTATTATACTACATTATCTCAGATTGCTGCAATCAGTCCTGCTGATATCAACTACGATGAAACTCTGTCAACCCTAAGATATGGTAAGTAGAGCTGTGCATTTTTACTATGATGGACAGTCAACAGATCTATGCACATAAAATATAAATTTAAGAAAATGCACTGTCAGGTGGCTTATTTCGACTGGCCTGCTTGTCAACTGTTGACTTTGGTTTTATTGAAACCTGATTTCTCTCAAATGGTGTTTGTTATGATCTGTTGTGAAGATTGTAAGTATGTGACTTAAAGGTAAGATTTTACCAATTTCTAAATTCCTTAGAAAGGCCAACAAATGTCCCAGATTTCTATAATTGTAGAGATTCATAAACGATTTGGGCGGAAGCATTTATTGTGATTTAATAACAATACAAGTTGAATTGTTACCAGTTAACTTGCCCATATAATATACCTTGATTTGATTATGATTTCGTGTTATCATTCAAAGCTGATCGTGCAAAACAGATAAAGACTAAAGCTGTGGTTAATGAAGACCCGACAGAGAAATTGATTCGAGAACTGCAAGAACAGAACGCTAAATTGCTTGAGATGTTGAAGCAGGCTGAAGGGGGGCAAGTGGTGAAAATGACAAGTGGTGATGATGATGATGATGACGATGATGATGAGGGAGGCAAGAAAGATATGTCTGAGGAAGGTATGTTAATGGTTCAGGTGTAACATGCTCAGACTCACTTCTCACTCCTTTTGGCTTTAGAACGTAGTTAATCGGCGGCCAATTTTTTCCGCAATAATAAGTCAGTTTCAAGAAGTCCGCTTATCAATATCTATCTTCAGCCATGAAGTTTGTATATTTTCGTTTTTGTTGAAACGTTTTTTATTCCTTGTTGTACTGCTTTTCAAAATTGGGGTAGGATAGCAGTTCCCAAGGGCTGTTTACTTGTTTGTAGCAAGAGACCATACATTGTATACACAGTGTGTACTGTAGCATAACGTTGATATCTGTACATTATAAGACGGAAAATAATATATGAATTTTTTTTCATCCGCCAGTATTTATTACAATGCTTTACAATTACATGTCCCAGTTTCTAATGAAGTTACTTGCCTTTAAATGTAGAAATGGCCGAGTTGAGAAAACAGATAGAAGAAGAGCTAAGAGCATCGGTGAGTATTAAGATTTGTTCTGTATGGCGGAAACACTTCCTTCATTTTGTCCAGTCAAGTGCAGCCAGTAATAAATGATACCGTACTTATTTTATCTGTGTATTGCCACTTCTTGTCACATTATAGCATTTTGTTAATTTGTGTTTTTCATTTCGAGTTTGTTCAATCGAATGTCTATACAACTTCAAAGGGTTTTCCATGTACTCAAATGCATTGCTCTGATAGAAGTGACTCGAATTGTTATTAATGGCTCTGTAAACTAGACTCCGCAAAGTTTTAGTAGCGGTTCTTCAGTTCCTTTTAGGAATATAATCAATCTTTTCTTAGCCTCCGCCTAAATTAAAGCATGTCCTTGAGATGTTCTAACATTTGTTATCCATGTTGTTTGGCTGATAGATCAAAGGGTAGATAGCTTTATCCAGCGGGTAAATCCCACTCGATCTGGTAATATTTACTAGTTGTCCAATCAAATTTAAGAACAAATAAATTTTATGTGCTTGATAGCGATTTATCCGTTGGATGTTTAAGTTATGCACTATTTGAACAACCTGGTCCCGATAAGAAGGTTATTGCTAACAATGCTTGTATTGAAAGTTTGGTGCGTCAACTTAAGCAAAATTTTCTTCTTTGTTTTTAGATGGCCGAGACCGAACGCGAGATGTCTGATATGAACAAGAACTGGGAGGATAAGATGGCTGAAAACCAACACGCAAGCAAGGTGAGTCCGAGCTTCATTCACACTAGCCCTGGTCAAGTTCACGCTAATCATGATTAGAAAATAGGAAGTTAATCAGATTGAAATCTCGCTTGCATGGTGAGGCAGATAGAGGAAGCCACATACTAGCAATAAACCTGGTTGAGAGCTGAACGATGGAAGCTGAAGCCTTGCAAAAGGGCTCGGAACGAGCGCTGTGATTGGCTTGCGCAGTATTTATAAAGAAAATGCTATACAAATTCAGTAATTATGCAAAGACGACCCAATGCTATACCATCTTTAATCTTTATAGCATCCCCCCTCCCTTATACTTTATCTTTGGACAAATAGACTGCACCTTTAAATATCACATATTTGTTGTTGGTAGAAACTAAACAGTCCTTTTACAGTAGAACCTCGATTTAACGAACCTCTATTTGACGAACTCCTCGGTATAACGAACCTCTATTTGACGAACTCCTCGGTATAACGAACCGATTTCGACAATTGAAGCTAGAAATTTGCGACAATATAAAGAACAAAGGTTAACCCTAGTCAAGTGGTGAATGCCAGTTTATTTTTAAAACATGCAAAAGGAACAGCGGTTTTCGCGTAATGCATGAGTCAGCACTTGGTAGTCTTGAAGTTCGAAGTGAGTTTATGTAATTTGTATTTTGTTTTCTCCAAAATGCAAGACATAAGTTTACCGGTTTGGTACACACTAGCTCTGTGCAGCTGCCTTTGAAGTAGTGAGGCTGACTAGTGACTTCAAGTGGGGGGTTGAAAATACTCTATCGTTCTGAAAAAGTGGGGGGAGACCCAAGACCCTCCCACTCCGCAGCCCCCCGGCACACTGAAATATTGATTTCTGCAAGGACAAATTGATTCCCTTAATAATATGTCGACCGTAACTTTGGGAAAGATTTTTATATAGCTATACGTTACACGCATGGTTGAACGTACGTGTCAGTACATTAGACCTGATTTATGGACAGTTTGTTGCAATTTCAGGACAAAGAGGCCCTTAAGAAAGAAAGAGAATCTACAGCTCACTTGTGGAATTTGAACCCTGATCCACAACTGACGGGAATGATTGTCCATCTACTCAAGCAAGGTTTGTAACCATTCTAACACTGAACGGATATCTGAGGCTGTTCAACCTGTTTTTTCTGTTCAACCTTGCGTTGTATGAATCAATTTAACAATGTGCCGATGATCAGGTTCGAAGTACTGGTCAGCGGTCGTGCCTCCCCTTTGCTACGACTCAGGGTCAGTCATCATTATTAATGTTATTGTTATTACAAACCTCTGGTAATTTTATTTGTAGTTTTTATGGTTATCAGCCCAGCACCATCAATCATGCCATATATGGAAAAGAGTTGTTTCGAAACAAATCAGTTCTTAAACCGGAAGTTAGCGTTATATTTGGTTAACATAAATTTGGAAAGAAAACAATATTTTAGACATGGTATAACGTAAGACATTATTCTACTTCCACTTGTAAGGTACGTGGTGTTTATCTACAATATCTACCCAACATCGTATCTAACACGTGTATTGTTGCACTTGCTGTTATCGTTTTGTTGTTGTTGTCAAACTGGAGCCGAGTTCCTCAGAAATGCTGCTGTAGTATGTACACAATACATAAATTACTGTAAAGATTTCCGGTCACTGTACTATTGTGTTTACTGCCTTAAGGCAGTAAAAGACATTTAAATGTCAACTCATTTTGTTAGTGCACGTGATCTTCATATTTTTGTTGTTTGATTTTTTTATAGGAACAATAAAGTTTGGCAACAAGAAGGCTGATCCAGCTCCAGATATTGTCTTTGCTGGACTAAGGTCAGTAGAGACATACTACCCATGATTTTCTGTACGTGCTATCTTGTTTGAAACATGGAGTTGTTGAAATGTAGGCGGATTTCAGTATGTTCTATTTAACTTTGACGCTTATTTCAACTCAGAAAAGTCTGAATTACCTTTCGTTATTCCAGCACAAGAACACTTTAGTAATATTAGCGAAGAATCCTATTACAGCGTTTTGTTAGCGTCAAAATATGTTTTCTTGTGCTTTGGAGTATATTTCCACTCAGCCTGCTACATTTATATTAAGGTTCGCAAGCAACATCACTTCATTCGAGATCTCAACTTCTGTATAGATTTTGTAAGTGCTAGGAAAGTCTGACGTTATAGTAAAATAGGTTACTTCTTTGTGCCTTTTACCTCCTCGAATGAGGTCGCAAAAGCATGCTAAATGATCCATCACAACAATAAAAATTATAATTTCTTTGAAACAATCATGCGCAACATATCCTTTTTGTATAATTATTTGTCTAGTATTCAGAAGCAACACTGCGAGATTGTGGTGGGTGGCGCAAAGGTTATCCTTAAACCCTTCCCGGACGCTCGAGTTCTCGTCAACGGAGAACCAGTGACAGAAGATGAGGAGTTGAATCACGGTGACAGGTCAGCATTCAAGTTTCAACTTAAATTTGAACTTTTGCAAGTTCAAACTTCAGCCCGACTACTGCGTTATGTACTTGCGTACATTATCTTCTCCTACGTGTTGTAATGGCGCTTGTCCACAAACAACAGTTGACGAAGTTTTTCAACATGATACATGTATTTCAGTTCGTTCATTTAACGTATTACAAATGCAGCTCCCAAAGTGAAGCGGAAAGGAACAAAGCGGAGCGAAGTAAAGCAGTGAAACCTGAAAACATGGCGAAGCAATAATAATTGCAATGTCATTCACAATGAAAACCTTGTTAGAAAAACTCTACTACACTGTTGAGTGTTATAACTGTTTTTTCAATCAGGGTCGTGGTCGACGACTTTCATTTTTTTTCAATACTTTATATAGGTAAAACATAATGTCATTGCTTGAACACTTCATGTAAGCAAAACGCAACGTACTTCAATCGCGCGATCCACATACTGCCACACTATTTCTTCCTCCTCCACTTTTTTTCATTTCCTCCTCTTCCCTAAATTTGCTCCTCGTTACCTCCTCCGTGTAATGTTCTCCTCCTCCTCCTCAGTTCCTGCTCCTCCCCTTCTTTTTTCATTCTTCTTCTCCTCCTCATTCCAACCTTATCCTCGTTCGCATGTCATCATCGTCATTTCCTTCTCCTCTTTTGCTCTTCCGCATTTCATCCTCCTTCTCATTCCAACTTCATCCGCCTTCGCATGTCATCATCCTCATTTCGTCCTTCTCTTTTGATCCTCTCATTTCATCATCCTTCTCATTCCAACTTTATCCTCGTCATCATCCTCATTTCCTTCTTCTCTTTTGATCCTCCTTCTCATTCCAACCTCATCCTCGTTCGCATGTCATCATCCTCATTTCCTCCTTCTCTTTTGATCCTCTCATTTCATCATCCTTCTCATTCCAACTTTATCCTCGTCATCCTCATTTCCTTCTGCTTCTGTTTTGATCCTCTTTCTCTTCATTTCATCATCATCCTCATTCTAACTTTATCCTCGTTTGCACGTCATCCTCATTTCCTTCTCTTTTAATCCTCTTCATTTCTTCCTCCTCCTCCGCATTCTAACTTCATCCTCGTTCGCATGTCAATATCCTTATTTCCTTCTCCTTCTCTTTTGATCCTCTTCCTTTTCATTTCATCCTCCACCTCCTCATTCCAACTTCATCCTCGTTCACATTTCGTCATCCTCATTTCCTCCTCCTTCTCTTTTGATCCTTTCATTTCATCCTCTTCATTCCAACTTATCCTCCTTCGCATGTCATCATCCTCGTTTCCTTCTCCTTCTCTTTTGATCCTCTTCTTTTTCATTTCATCATCATCCTTCTCACTCTAACACCATCCTCCTTCGCATGTCATCATCCTCATTTCCTTCTCTTTTGATCCTCTTCCTCTTCATTTCGTCATCCTCATTCTAACTTCATCCTCATTCGCATGTCATCGTCCTTATTACCTTTTCCTTCCCTTTTGATCCTCCTCCTCCTCATTTCATCATTCTCCTCCGCCTTCTCTTTTCCACTTCCTTCTTTTGACCTTCGTTTTCTTCTTGTATCGTAGCTGTAGCTAATATTTAAATTGTATATGACAGACTAATGTTTGGCTCCAGTCATCTGTACGTGTTCCACCATCCTGGTCAGGCTAAAACGTCGACCGTCAATCTCCAAGATATCACGTATGAATTTGCTCAGGAAGAGATTGCTCAAAACTCTGGTATCGAGATGGACAAGGATGACAAATCCAGAGGTAAGCGTGAATTGAACAAAGGCAATATTTTACAGAATTCCACACTCTGCGTATACACTACAAACACTTGGAGTTTTTAAGACATCGATGGAATGGTTCAGGAGTTATTTGTCAGAACGCAAGCATCGGCGAAGAAGTTTTCCAGCTTGCGTACGAATGACCATTTAGTTCCACAAGGCTCCATATTGGGTCCAGCCTTGTTCAACACCTATATTAACGATCTACCTTCTGTCCCATAAATTGGCTTATTTATATGTTAAATATATCTTGTCAAAACGTTGCAGGGGCAAAGGGCTGGCTATGTTACTGACCCTGACATCAAAACGATTAGAACTTGGCATGGAAGAACCTTTACTGTACAGTGCATATATAAGTATGAATTTGAGAATATGTTTTACCCAAACAAAGCGTAGACGTATTCTTTTCACTAAGCACAACTATCGAGTGACGCTTTTTTTTACTTGAGAGCGGAAGAACAGTAATATACAGTTTCGAGCTGTACTTGCTGATTGAAAAAGCTGCGTTAGCGATTAAATGGTTTTCCACCACTATTGTGGCGTGGCTTTGAACTTTTGACAAAGCACAACAGGGTAATTGATAAAAAGATCACTTGTCTCAGCCATTTATACATCATTAATTGAAGCCGAACATTTTCAACTTGCAACTGTAATGTCAAGAATACGAAAATCTAGAAAAGCGGGAGGACTGTTTTTTCGTTCTGTCGTTTTCGATAAGTTCTGGAAATTTCGTGAAAATGTTCCGAAACTTTCCCTTCAAGATTCTTTGAGCAGTACTAAATTGTAAAATATGAAAAAAACTCATATCTCCGCGCCGTCACGTAATATCTCCTTATACATACCATTGACTTGCACGAGTTTGTTCAACAGATGCACTGTTGCTACAGGAGGATTTAGTTGATCTAATTCCCATGATTGAGGAGGCCAACGCTATCAGTCAAGAGTTGGACAGGAAGGTGGGTTCATTGTTTGATCTAGAATATTTTAATAAACTCGTGGAAAATAAACTTGCATTATATGCTGTTGATATCATGGTATAACAATGGTATTGCCTTTCTTTGCTTCTGACATATGACCTTATAAATCCGCGTCATGATATTTGCTTGGAAAGGCGGCAATGTTGACAATCTTACAACCATTTACAGTCATTGTCTGCATGTTAGCTATACCAAAGAGAGCTTGTGGGTTTGAACCGGGGACATTTTTTCTGAGAAGAGGTTTTCCTTAACAGCATCTTGTGGAGCACAATTGCCAGCATTAGTAAGACGCCACAGTTCACATCACACAGTTCTTTCTAAATGATCATTTGCCGTCAAGTTTGGTTTAGAAATGGTTCTCTTGAATTCCCTACCACTGCAACCACACGCGTGTGTGTGCGCACACATACATACCCCAGTGCAAATTAATGCCTCGTAAGTAGTATAGTAGGGATGGAATTAACCCCTTTTTAGATCCTGCATAAATTACGTTCCAGATGACGCCATACTCGCACACACCAGTGAGAATTAATGTCCCGTTTTCTGTCAGTGTTGAATCTTTTTCTAATTATTACCGTTTTACTAGTGCCTCTGTCGCGTTCCAGTGAAGATAGTCTCAACCTGTTTTATAAAGAGTCTTCAAGGACTTCCTTTATACATCCGCTCAAGAACGATTGCACTGTGATATAAAAAACCTACTCAAGACGCACCAGCCAATCATTTCCCTTTGTTACTTGTCATGCAGACCAAATATTTGAGCTATGAAGCTACTTTTACGTACGTTTCTATTATTTTAGATCATCAAGTATGCTAGATTATATAAGAAGTGTTTTTGAACTCTTAAAATAAATAAGATTTGAGTTAGCAGAACTGAGTGCTGCCTAATTTTGTGGCGCAGGTATTTCCGGTGAGATTTAACCTTGACGACTCCTTGAACCTTTTAACAGGTTGCATTTGAAGCCGTCGTTGTGCCTGCTAAAGCTAGAGGTCTCCCGGACGGCCGACCAGAGGTGTGTATAGTACATCAGGGACTTCAGTTTCGTTCACCTTTAGCGTGACTAACTTAGATCAACTCTTAAGGTGTTGTTCATTGAGCTGGCCCACTTATAAGATCTGATGCTCGCCTTCTGCCTGTTTGTCATATTTAATATTTCGTACCATACTTGTACTTGTACAACTGGTGACATTTCTATATGTTTATATATGAATACAGATTGGCCAGCTTACCGGGATCCTGACATTTAACAAAGCCGGCCAGTTCGCCTTCTCATATGAACTCTTGAGGCCGCTCACGGGATGAATACGAACATTTCTTTTTATGGAAAGCTTGTCATCACATTAAGCAGGCTGGCCCGGCCCGTATGGGAAATTCCATTTAGGCAATAAGACAGACTCCGTAGGCAAGATGGAATTGTCCGATGTGAACTCTCAAACATTTCATCTTGCCATGCTAATTCACATACAGTAGGATGTCTAAGTCAACCAAAATTGGATCCAACCAACTCCATAGATCGTACACACGTTTAGCAATAACAAGATAGAGTGCAAAGCGTTTATAGGAGCACTCACAGACAAACGTCATGGGTCTCGCCGTTGACAGAAGTAGCAAAGAACCGTTCTCAAAAGGTTAAATCTTAGTGCGGCGAAATTTTAAGCAAACCTCGAGACTTTCTTTAAAGTATTGAAAAATACGGCAAGTCGAAGGGTATCTCTCTTTCGAAATAATCCACTTGCTTCTAAATACCCACAAATTCGTAAAAACAAAGTAGCAGCAATATTGTGTTCTTTTCGGAATATACGATAAAATAATATACGAAAGATGTTTCAAGTTTTTGATTTGAACAGTTTCAGTGGCAGTGGCACCTTTAAAATATACTCTAAATCTTGCTGATCTGACGTCACTTCCGTTAACCGAAGGAGTAGTATATTTCTGACCATATTACGTTCTTGTCACTTTTCAGCCGTATGTTTGCATGAAGAACCTGGAAACTGGCTTGGAATGGCTTTGGCCGAGGAATAAGTTCATCAACCGGAAGTACCTGATGCAGGAAATGTACGAAAATTTTGAAGAAGGAGAGGAGTGGAGACTCCCTGACGAGCGCGACCCTTTCACCGAGGCCCCGGACACGGAGGTCATGATTGGCTGCGTGGAAGTGTCCATGCAGAGTCTTGGATATGTGGTGGGTGTCTTGAATCTGTGTTGGGTGTCTTGAATCTGTGTTGGGTGTCTTGAACACGTGGTGGGTGTCTTGAATCTGTGTTGGATGTCTTGGATATGTGGTAGATGTGTTGGATTAGTGTTGGGTGTCTTGGATCAGTGTTGGGTGTCTTGGATCTGTGTTGGGTGTCTTAAGTGTGTGGTAGATGTCTGGATCTGTGGTGGATGTTTTGGATCAGTGTTGGGTGTCTTGAATCTGTGTTGAGTGTCTTGGGTATGTGGTAGATGTGTTGGATCAGTGTTGGGTGTCTTGGGTGTGTGGTGGATGTCTTGGATCAGTGTTGGATGTCTTGGATCTGTGATGGGTGTCTTAAGTGTGTGGTAGATGTCTGGATCTGTGGTGGATGTTTTGGATCAGTGTTAGGTGTCTTGAATCTGTGTTGAGTGTCTTGGGTATGTGGTAGATGTGTTGGATCAGTGTTGGGTGTCTTGGGTGTGCGGTGGATGTCTTGGATCAGTGTTTGATTAGGCCTTTGCAAATTATGCTAGCATTTGTTTGAGCATTTTAGTGACCGCTGAGCATTCGAGCATTATTATAGTGGAATTTTTTTAGAATTTGTTCAGCCAAAGCTAAAATAAAGTCGTCATAGTCATAGCACATATATATGCAATGGATGTCTTTGTTGTACTTCATTTTACAATCAATAAATGGCTGGCAAGTAGTTTTAAGTCTTTGTGTTTTTATTGTGTATAATTATTCTTATATAGTGGTATAGTTTTACGTTGTAATTTATATATCGCTCTAAATATATAATATATTTATTTTGCATCAGTTTGGAGCATTTCTTGAGCATTGTAGTGGATTTTTTATACTATTTAAAAGCATTTTAGTGAGAAAGTCGGGCAATAAGCATTAACATTACAATAAGAAAAAACAAGCATAATTTGCAAGGGCCTTCTTGGATCAGTATTGGATGTCATGGACCTGTCTTGGGTATGTAGTGGATGTCTTGGATCAGTGTCGGATGTGTTGGATCTGTGTTGGATGTCTTGGGTATGTGGTAGATGTGTTGGATTAGTGTTGAGGGTCTTGGATCAGTGTTGGGTGTCTTGGAGCTGTGTTGGGGGTCTTAGGTGTGTGGTGGATGTCCTGGATTTGAGTTAGGTTCCTCAGATGACGTGACGGTTGTCTTTCAGTAATGTCAAACAGTACGGTATCAACTGGTATATGAGGTGATGCCCTCTAGCGTTACTTAATTTAATGTTACGATCCCAATCTGATACCGACATGCCTATCCTGAGAAAGGCTTTTAGGATGACCATCCCTACGATTTCCTTTGACATATTTCTCTCTTCTTCAGCTTGATATGAGGGAGCAGCTTTCAATCACAGACTACAGAGGCCGTGAAGTAGGCTACCTGAATGTAAGTAATGGCTGCTTGTCTCCCTCTTTTGTTTGTGTCTTAGTGGAATATTTTTTTTCAAGTTACCTAATGAACCAGAGATATCGTTGCTCTTTAACTAAAATCATCCAGGAGGGCTGTCGTGATATATCCTAATCACTTTCCACCGATATAACGGGAAAATATGTGGTAAGAATAAACAGAGAACACAAAGGTGTTTGTTCCAGGTATTCAGTTTGAATATGTGTTTTTGTGCTTTTATACTGTTTTGACTTGATAGGTTCTGGCGTAATCATTGTTGCTCAGTCAGAGATGGTTTCTACAAGATGAAATTTTAACTAGGCGCCTAGCATTAAATTATTCAACAACGCTCTTTACGTAACCCATTGTTACAAATTGGAGGAGGCTGAATTAAATATAGGGGAAGGGCTTATCGAGTCTGTACTTGTAAATTGACAATTTCTGTTGGTTGATAAGACACAGCACAACTGCCCACCTTCTCCTCAGCTGCTGAGGCCCTGGAATCAGGTTAATGCTCATCAATAATTAGCGAGCGGTACTGTAATAATCATCGATACGTTGTCGGTGACTATCTACTGTGAATCGTGTAAAATGCTGTGTTCTGTGCGCACGTGCGGCCGTTATCGCCGTCAGTAATCGTCTCGATGATTTTACAGAATTTAAACTGATTTCTAGGTTATTATCGCTTCATGGGTTTTTTACCATTCGCAGATTTTGTGTATTCACTTTTCAGGTATGCTTCACTGTTAAAATAACTGCCTAATACGAATAAAACAAGTCAAAGCTTACTGTATCGCTCGTCGTGTGTAACATGTCTCTAGTTTGTCAGACACAAGCCCGATTTATTTGTTACATGTTCTGCAGATTGAAGTGGTTCCACTGAATGAGAAAGGGAAAGAAATCACGGAAGAAGATGATATCTTCATTGAAGATCCTAATGAAATGGTATGGCGTAGAACATTACTCAAACTGTCGTGAATTGAATACTCAGTTCCTTGTTATCATCTAGGTTGATATTTGTATGGCCACATCTATGAGGCTTAATAACTTAGAAGCACAGTAGCTCATCTTTTTCTACTTGTTGTATTGCGTTCAAGGTTGGAAAAAACCTCGACTTTGTTGTTCGGATCTTGAGTGCAAGAGGCATTCCCAAGAAATATACCGTGAGTATGTGCATATAACATATATGCCATTCCAGCATAATATTAATAGTATTAGTTATTAATATTAGTTTAAAGAATCTTGCCCAGTTTTCGATTTTCTGTATTGAAACGCCACAACGTGTAATCACTTCTGAAGTAAGTAAATAAGCTTGATCTAAAAACCAGAATAGTATGCATTGACAGTTTGTCGTGTTAGCAGTGGTTTGCCTCTGTTTTCACTTGTTCCGTAAAGTCAGCTGTTCCCTTCGCTTTTCCGCCGTACCGATAGAATAATTTGTGACGTGTGTTGCTCGATTCATTGAATAGAGTACATTAAAGAACGATGTGTTGAACTTTTTTTTGTGGAAACCTGGCGTTTTAGCCTGGTCAGATTTCAAGGCTTAATTGCGTTATTATGGTAAATTGACATTAGTCATTATACTTTTGTGTTTGTGCTTGTGCTTATATTTTTATTAAAAGGTAAAGAGTAACCTGGGTGAGCTAACTGTGTTGTTCATATTCTTCCTCAGAACATTTATTGTAGGTACCAGATGTATGCCGAGCAAGAACTGAGAACGGATCCCATAACTGGCACGTCTAACCCAGACTTTAAATTCGAGAAAAACTTTACATATCGACCCTGTACGCAACAGGTAATAAATACTTTCATAAGTGTTTAATTCACCGCAGATTGCAACTAACTGCTTGTTTAATGCTTTACGTCCAAAGTATGTCAGGTCTGACATATAAGCACAAGACTGGCTAGATAAAGTTTGAATGTTAACAATTACAGGACTTGCATTGATATCAGTTATCTTGTTAACTGTAGTAGTAATTATATCAATTGAAATTGTTATTATTATTATTAATATTATACTCTTCCTTTCAACAAAGATTATTGTTTTGTGTTGTAGTTTATTGATTACATTTGCAAGAAGAGTGTCATTATTCAGTTGTGGGGCCAGCACGCCACGGATAAGAAGCCGGTAAACAAAAAAGCTAAGCTCGGCCTGGATACAAAATCCATCATGAAGGCGGAGACCGCCAAGAAAGGAATGAACAAAGGAAAAGTGGTAAGAACACGATCATCACTCCCCCTTTGGCCAGAGAAACGGCGTTTATCACGTGTTAGGATTTAGCCAATTAGCTACCTGGTCAAAAGACATGATCCCACAATGCCTCACGATATTAGTGACAACAGCAGTTTGAATTCGACGAAATAGATTAAGTTCTAGCTGTTCAATTTAATAAGGAAGTTGCTTACTAGCCCTTTTACGACTTTAGCTGATAAATTCATTTAAAGTTGACGAGTTTTTATACATTAAATATCTCAAAACCGACAAAGAAAAGTTGAGAATCGCGGCCATTTTAAGACCGTTTTGTACGCGCGAAGTCTTCTGATGCGGTGCCATATGATGAATGAGTGATGAGTGATGAGTGACCAGGGGCCGAGGACTAATAGTAAATAAAATCTAATTAAGGTGCATGAGTTTGTATGAATTAGTTTCTGCTTCCAACTTCATCGTTTTTTTTCCCTTTTCTTTAACTTGACCCCACTCACTTTGCATCACCTGTTATCGAAGTAATATGTATACATAACAATATATTATTGCATGTAGATGTGAACATCATGCCAAAATAGTTGAAAAATTCCGCCCCTTCTTAACTGGGCCTTTTGTAGTCGTAAGAACGCCTTGTTGAGTATCACTAAGCTGAAGTCTTGATTTTTTTCTTTTGAGCAGACAAGTATGACAGACGTTGGCAGTAACGTTGCGGACTTTGTTACCATGAGGAAACGAAAAGAACGACTCGAGCACAAGATTGTAAGTTTGTTATATCTCCGCTGTTTTGCACTCTGTCTTTGTAAACATGTGACTGTTTATCTGTCTCCTCAGTTCTCTCTCCTCGTGGCCCTGTCTTTGTAAACATGTGACTGTTTATCCGTCTCTTCAGTTCTCTCTCCTCGTGACCCTGTCTTTGTAAACATGTGACTGTTTATCCGTCTCTTCAGTTCTCTCTCCTCGTGACCCTGTCTTTGTAAACATG
>JANSTR010159939.1:0-10113 GCA_025434805.1 Antipathozoanthus remengesaui
TCTAATTAACGCCAAAAGATGCGCTCATTATCGGACTACAGCTACTGAAAGTTTTGTTTTAATTGCTTTAAAGCTGCGATTTGTAGGTCCGAAAAACCTAGGGGGGGGTCCATTTGACCCCCCCTGGATGTTCGAGGGTTAACGCAAATCCATTCCACGTTGCATGACATGTGTCAAACCATTACTGAATCATAACGGGCAAACTAAACATTTATCAAAATAATTCCATCCATATTATTACCTTTTTATTGTGAATATTAAATGACGTATATGTGAACGAAAATAGTACTGGGTCTCTCCACCGAAACGGTCCCAGAAGGCAGTGCTATCCATCATTAACAATCTTCCGAAAGTTTCTATTTTGCACAATAAGTGTAACTTTATTCTATCCAAGAAACAATGCGATTACGAAAATACATTACCTAAATCACACCGCATTCTGTACCCACTATAGCTAATGACTGTGCATTGTTAGGTGATCTGAATCAGCACTTATAGCGTTGCTTTCTTGGACCGTTTGTGTGGACACCGACTCCAGTCCTATTTTCGTTCTGGATCGGTCAATATAAAGGCGATGTAACAGAGGCAATTGCTCGTGTAACTGGTATCGCAATGATTAGAACAGCAAACAAGGCAACCTGCCGAATGGTTTCTATTTGGAAGGAAGGGACGGAAACTGTAAACTGGTAGATAGTGCACTTGCGCAGAATATTGCTACTTGCTGGTGAGGAACGTGCACCTGAAAGAACGGAATTGGGTTGATGTATATGTAGAGCAGAGCTTTGTCGATGAGAACGTAGGCACAGAGAACGAGATACGAACATTGCAAGGCAAGTACACGGTGCAATGGTTCGTGCAACTTGAAAAATATAGCTTCATTGTTGCGAAAAGTGCTCTGAGGTGAGGTAATACAAACAACATTTTAGCGCGCATTACCACCTATATCACCAACTTGTCATGCAACAAAATTCGGTGTTGCAAGTTGTAAAACGATTTTGCAGAAAATAGATTCGATTTATATTTACTTTGCTTTGCTGCACGTATTACCATCGCAACGTCAATTTTAATTGCCCTGCAGAAAATACGAAGAGACGACCTGTGATTGATCTTCTTCGTACACATCAAGCTGACGTGTCGTACGTGGCGAAATTACGCGCGAGTCCGACCGAGCGGGCAACAAAAACAAACAAAAACTGCTACTTTGAAGACGAAATAAATTTTTAAAAGCAGTTAAATCATCCACCGCGAGTTCTTTCACCAATTAGTGGTAGATTCCACTTTGTTGCTTTCGAGAAATCCACGCTCTCGTGTAGATTTTCGACTCTTTCTCTTCCGTTCCATGTCTTCATCCAAAATCATCAAAACTGACAGTGTGACTGCCAGTTTCCTTTTCTGCTGCAAACATACAGCCGACATTTTGATTTTGTTTGTTTGCCGACCGTTTACTGATGTGACGCGAACTTAATTGCAATAAAAATCAGAGGAGATGATTGACAATCTCAAGCTGAACTTGCAACAATGAATTTTGTTGTGTGACGAGCTAGTGATGAAGGTGGTAATACGCGCAACACGTTACAACAATGTTGCGCTACACTGACTTGAGCAAAAATGTTGCTCGTATTACTTCACCTTTTACTTCACCTTTACTGCAACCTGTCTCGCATCAATTTTAGCCATTGCGTGAGGTTTTACATGGGTATATTGCCTGGAACTTCACTTCGATTGTCATTTTGGGTTGCAAGTGACACTGGTTGGGATGTGACCTAACTATCTCCCTCAATTAACGTGTTAACCAGTTTGAACTAACTTGTATCTCGGCGGACTGTTCTTCAACCGGCTCGTCGTGCTGTTACTTCAGAGCCTTAGATGTTTTTGACAAATGAAGAACACTGGCTCGCCAGGGGTGCTTCACTTGCTCTTCTTAGGTTGTTTGAGTAATACATACTCACCTAGCAATAGTTTGCCGTCTTGTGTCTATCTTCCCACTCTCTTTTGCTTATTTTGAATTTGTATTCGGCTTCCTTCAGGTTCATTTTATCATATTTTTCGGTGTCTGTGGTTCGACATAGTCAAACTTGCTTCTTACAGCTGCTCCTTTCATGGCGTTGTAGGTTGTATCACCTATACCTGGATGTGGTGTTGACCGGTAAGCAATGAGCATGTCCTATATAGTTTTTCGTTTTTCGTAACAATCCTTGCCTTTTAGGTTAGCTATTTGCTCTGTTTTGTTCAGCAGCTGCATAGACTACTTAATCTCGCCATTTTCTGAGCAAAGTGAAGGGAGTTATTCTCTGGTGTTGGAATCCAAATTCCTTGAACTCTTTTGCGTGGAATGTCGCCGGGTCCTTTGTCACTTTCCAATCGCCTCGCCGTGTTCCTTAGGTAGCAGATATGGCCATGCGCACGGAGCTGGTGTACAATTCAAAATGCGGCCTTCGCACGATTTAATTTTCCTCTATTATCGCTCATACTCGAGATAGCAAAACCATGTTTAACATGCAACAACGTTTTAGGGATTTTTACATTTTTTACATTGTTAAAAGCCCAAAACAACATTAATTTCATTCCCAAGGCGTGAAATATGTACAACATGGCGTCACAATGCACGAACCAACATCACACGATGCTGTTTTCTTACAGAACAACTGAAATTTAGTAAGCGCTCAAACTGAATTTGATAAAAAAGTTCTCTTTACTAATGCATGATCTTTACTGAGTGAACACCGAGGGCTTGAAGTTGGTATACGAAATTGAACTGTCCGAAATACATCACATGCACTGGTTTTTTGAGTTGCTGAAAAACCCCCAAATTCAGCAAAATTCTTGAAAAATTGCAGAATACGCAATGTGCATCTGAAATAATTTGCATTTGTTAAGCTCTATTTAACTTACCTTGATAGATCTTTTCATAAATCGACAATTTCCGCGGTATACGAAAGATTTCAGTTCACATTTCTTAAAAGCCAGTTTCACACGATCCAATGGATCGTTTTTTCCGCCGAGGATCGATTTTTCGTCATCGTGCATCGAGTGCTTTCATCGTTTACACGATGACACGATGCTATCGTTTAAACAAGGATCATTTAAACGACCTTATCGTTAAAAAACCCGCTTCTATCGTTTATCCGATTGCCAATATATGTTTCAGCTTCACCTTGTTTACCTCAGGAAATTTTCGGTGATTGTAAGATCGTAGTAGTCATCTTGGTATGGTCCTGCATGGTCGACATATACCGTGTCCCACGGTCGGCTCGTGCAACTCAGTACTTAGTATTCATAGCACTGGCTGATCGCTCTGACAATTCTGCTATTCATCAGCGGGAACCAGTATTTTTCTGAAAACACCTGTTTTGGCATGGCTTTTCTCAATTGTCCTAGGCCAAGTTCTATTTGGACTTCTTATGCAGTATTTCTCGTAGAACAATTCGATTCTCGATAAACATTAGTCCTTCAGTGATTGACAGTTGCTGTTTCACTTGCAGGTGTGGCCATTTGTCTGTCTCGCTTGTAATTGTCTCCTTTTACTATTCTTGAATTATCAATTTTTGCATCATTTGTACCTTTTGAGTTTCTTCTCTGATTCGTTATATATAAATTAAGGCATGTTAAGCATTCACTGTCCGTTGCACAACTCTCTCCGTGTGGTTATCTCCCGTTTTGGTTGCGGATGTTGAGTGGACCAGCCTCATCTAAACTAACTCGTAATCGACGTCTTACGTTTCCATTACTCACTTTTCTGTTCTGGGAGGCATCTTCGCTTTTGCTTTGATGAATAACGGAAGTAAGGGTTTGTGCACTCTTACTCTTACCTAGAGTGATGTGAAAATGGTTGCGTAGTTGTCTAAGTAAGAAGCTATCTAGGTAACTGGGCATTCTAAGGAAGCTGCGGACTGCTTCCTTACTTTCAGTATAAGTCCACATTCTTTGATCCCTCTGACCTTGTCAACGATAGTTCCAGTCCATCTTTGGTAAAGACATGACCTACGAATTCAGTTTCTTTCTTCTTGAACTGGCATTTTTCCTTGTTAAATGTGATTCCGTGGTCTTTCGCTTGCTGAAGCACTACTACTGTTCTTAATACTTCGTCGTGTTCTATTTCATCTCTCTCGATCGTTGGCACAGTGGTGTATGCCGTTGAAGACTCTGGACATTGTTTCGCGAAATCTTTGCGAAATACATCTTGTGATAACTTCGGTCCGAAGATTAGTTTTTAATAGTAGGCCTGTAATTTCCCCTGGTGTCCTAAATGTTGCAATTGGTCTTTATGCATGGGCGTATTGCAATTGGTGGTATCGCTCACTGAGGTCCAACTTTGACTATAATTTGCAGTCGCGTAGCTGATGCACAAAGTTTCCAGCCCAGTTTGTGACTGGGTTCAACGGCTGCGTTTCATTGACTGGTTGGGTATTCTTGTGTCAGTACGTGCTTCTTGTACTATCAGTATTGCCTCTGTGGCTAGTTTCGCTTCGCTGGTGTTTTTGAATCAGCCGAATACTCATATTTCTTTAAAACATTGCAGTATTCATCCGTCGTCATTTGCAGTTGTTGCTGGGTCTGTCAGAACTGAGCTATGTTTTTGAATTTCTGATTCACCATAAAGATCGAGAGAAGTAATCTTGTCTTTGATTTCCGTTATTGCAAAGTATAAACATTCCTCTTTAGAATTCTCTGCATTCGTTGCCTCCGTCTGCCATCGTGTATCTTATTGACAACCACATGCTTCGAAGCAATCTTCTGAATGTTCTCGCAGGTAAATCCGCTTTAGTTACCTCAGGTGCTTCGCTGCACTCAATTAGCTGTTTTCTGTGGATTGCTGCTCTTATCACCGTTTTCTTCCTCGTTGTTAATGTAATGATACATTACACTCAATGAATCGTGATAATCATGTTTCTCATAGTTCACGCGTACATACCACCGTGAGTCGACTGGATACTGCCAACAACATCCTGAATGCAGTTTGAGCAACACAATATCAGTTTACCTGTACCTCAATAAGCTGCCTGAAACCGAGTCTACATAGAACACAAGAAGTCACGAGTCAGATGCTATAGGAAGGTTGGTTAGTTTATAAAACAGTTGAAAATATTTCTACAAAATCTCGGAGTTTTCCCGCAGGAGTACAGGGAAATTATCCGTCTTTCCAGGAGTTTCCAGGCCCTGGAAGAAAATTTCAATATTCCAGGAGTTTTCACGGGAATCCCAGTAGCAGTGTGCACTATGATATTTGGACGATACGAAATGTTTTTCGTAATTAACATTTAGAATATGAGCGCGCAATTTCTATCGGCTGAAGAAATTGCCGATAGAAATTGACAGCGAAGATTCTAATTGCTTTTGTAGAATCTCCAAACATTATACAAATCTTTCTATATAATTTTAAAATTAAAACGTTCTTAAAACGCCTGCCGAGTTTCAGATTGTATTGTTTTCCGTGCGTACGGGAGACTCGCGCTCACGAGCAAAACACGTAAAATTTTGATTATAATTCAAGTTAAACACTATTAAATTCATACCATATTTTGTGATGCTTCACTTTTCTTGAAACGGCTTTAAGCAATAGCCCATGGGTAAGATAGCCAGTTAAGTTAAAGCATTTGCATTAGATTTCTACTAATTTATTTCCGAAAATGGAAGAAAAATGAAACACAGTATTTTACACTGCATTTTGTGTTGATACAGTTTCTCTGCAGTGGCAGGTTGTTATTGTGACCATTTTCTTGTTGGTCAGAATGCCATTGCCAACTCTGATTGGTTCAATCAACTATCTGATATATTATTGGACAGTGCCCAAAAATTAATTCTGCAAGAAAAATCTGCTGAATGAGCCAATCAGGTTTGCCGGGAAATAATTCTGGAAATAATCTTGAAATCGTTGCATTCAGTAACCAACAGGATGCTGGCAACACTCAACTGGTTTTGTCCATAAATTCGCCAGTTTCACAGAAACGTGAATATTGGGGTTCTAGAATAAGTGCAACGCTTTAACGAAAATACTCGTAACTTCTGAGCGACAAGCAAACTTCCATCACAAACATTCCTTCAATAGCGTTGTGGAAACTGGGCAGATCTGGCTTGTGATTGGTTGAATTTATCAGAAGAGATAATACCGTTGTGAGTCAGTCTAAGTTAAAAGTTATATTTTTCTACGGTTTAGGTAGAACGGTTACTTGTAAAAAAGATTCGATCTCTTCCATTATAACTTTTTGTCGCGAAGCAAAACGCAGTAGCCTCCAATACATGCAGCCGCCTTATTTCCTTCGCCGTGGGTTCCCTACGAAGACGCGAGGGAACCAGCGGCAAAGGAAATAAGGCTGCTGTATTGCAGGCTAACTTTGCAAATACTTCGGATTATTTCATCTTCGTTTGTGCTTCTGTAGCCAGTTAGCCCAAATTGCTCAATGTTGCATTGCTTACACTTGTCTGCTGCCCTAACGTGCGGGTGTTTGATTGCAATTTGATAAGGCAAAAAGGATTCGCCCTTTTTGTGGCCAGAACTCATAGAAATTACGCGGTCCCACTTTGGTTGAGGCACGGCTGTGGATGTTGGCCTCTTCTGGCCATCAGAAACTACAGCCAAGACTTGAGTGAGACCCCCACTGAAAAAGAAGGATTGTATAACAATTGTACATGTATACAAAAACAAGCTGCAATTCCAATTGATTTTGGCAAAGTGTTTATTGTAAGAGTTATATAAAATCATGTTAAGACTTTTTTTATAAATTGGTAATGAGGTAAGATTAGATTACTTTCTATCTGAGCAAGTTTCAACTACATTCGACTTTAAAACCAGAACTTATAGTAACAACTAACATATTTGTTTGTGGTGTGTCACTCTTGATTCAATCCACCTTTAAATAGAAACAATTTTGTAACCTAAAACCGATAAAAGGTAAAGTAAATGACTATATACACCTCTCCACAACCTTGTAACAGTTTCATTGTAAATTAACAGATGGAATGCGTTAAATAGGGGTGCGTTGGCAACTCTGCGTTACAACATACTAAGTTTTGAGTAAGAAGGAGAAATATCAAATACAAATACGAATTTGCCGAGTGTGCTTAATAAAAAAGAATACATGCTTGACCGAGAAGTTGAGGACAACAGTTAAAAGAAGCAAGACACAGCTTCAGGAATACTGCTCGAAGTAGGTAAGAGAGATAGATCAGATTGTTCTCCGCTCTACACGTAAAATTTGGAATAAATTGAAACACAGCTAGCTATACACTTTGATTTTCGTCAAACTGAAAAATGAGTTGTGAATAAGGGCATTTCACTTCTTCTTTCCTTTGCCTTTCTTTGCTTTCCCTTTGGCAACCTTAGCAGCGGCTGGTTTTACTATGGTAAGGGCCTTTGCTTCCTTTCCACTTGCTTGGTGAGCCACTTCTTGCTCAATGGACTTCTTAATGGCCTTCTCCATATTCTAGTAAAGAATGAACGATTCATCATAGTTACAGGGTTCGTACAAATTCAGGGCAATCACATACTTGCCAACATTTGGAAATCAGAAATCTGGACATTTTCACCATTCTGGTCAAGCGAGCGCCGAAGGCGCGAGCTGCCTCTGCAGGAGCGTTTTCTAGGTGGTCCGGGGGCATGTTCCACGTAAAATTTTTTAAACTTTCTTTGTCTAGAATCGCTAAAATGCCCCAAATTTAATAACATTGATAAAATCAGTACATAGATTCCAGCTGTTCAAGATTTGAGTGTGCAACATGCTCGTACTCCTGATTTCGCACTCGGTTCGCATCGATAAAGTAAATTTCTTCTCGGTTTGCAGAGAAAAGGCATGGAAAATATTATTTTAGAAACCAGGGTAATTACTGGCTGAAACTCTGGAAAATCAGGACGTCCCGATTTTCGGAGGTTTTGAAGGCCAAAAATCAGGACTGTCCTGATTTTTATCAGGACGGTTGGCAAGTATGCAATCAACTTCTCTTTATTTTACTTGTCCATTGCAATTGGACCAGTGACATTCAGGTTTCAGTTGCCCCAAGGGAAATTTTACTTGTCCAGTATAACAATTCCAATTTTTTACTACTTAGCAAGCAGTGTTGATATGCCACAAGCCAGTCACGATTTGAATTAAGGAATCATACTCATTGAGACAAGCGGGCGTTTTGAATCTCCAGGATATAAGACTGATAAACACACAGCTTTGACGACTTTAGGAAAACTGAGTAACATAATCTTATTGCATCCTATATATGTTATGTTGATCTGTAAATTCTGCGTGTCTATGCGGACAAGTGCTTCAACAATGTTACTCGTCCACAAGCTGAAATTGCTAGTCTCAGGCTACGCAACGACCAAAGGCAAAAGTTGATTGTCCTGCATTTCCTATTCCAGGCCTTTTTTTGTGACTTCAAGGACTCAAGGTCGTCCTTTTCATTATTATGCACAACAAGAAAGTCTGGCAGAACTCCAGACAATTAAACTGCACTGTGCGTAAAAAAAAATATTACAAATATTTTCGACTTTATCTGAACGGCGCAGTTTTGACTTGGCTGTCAGGGGCCAAGGTTATATATTCATGGGTTCTCAAAGGCACAATTACATTCATATGCCACAAGCATTTATGCAAGTTTACGTGGTTGGCTGCAATGCAAGATTTATGGAACCTATTAAAAAGTTCAAAATGAAGAGAATGTGCGTAACAATGACTGCAATGACCATTAAATAGAAGTGCAATACTTGCCCAAAACGTGTGTTGACATTTGATGTCATCCTCGCATCTTGCACAACTTATGTTATGATTCTGGCGCCATACTTGTAAGTAAAACTCATTACCGATATGTCTACATTTAGTAAACGTTTGGGGTAAACTCACAATTTCACTGTAATTCAAAATTTTCAAGCAATAAAATCCACCAGCCAACATAAAGTTTATCGAGTGTTACGAGTCAGCCAATTAACATGTATGCGATATTTTACTAGTTCAAAAAGGCACCATCCCATAATGCGTCACAGGCTTAGTGACAAGAGATGTTCTATGCTCGATTCTCTGAAAAAAGAGGTTCTTAAATTCAATATAGGAGTTGCTTACCAGACCGTTTAAAATACCTCTAACTCAAAGGTGACGAACGTTCAGTGCATTAAACCTGTCAAACTTTGGGATGGTGCCATATGATCAGTTCAGTCAGGCATTCCAACCATGAAGTAGCAGATTACCTAGCACTTTGATGTGTATATCTAGGCAAAAGTTCTAGATCATTGGCATTAAGTTCCAATTTCCATGGACTTCTTACTGATCCCAGATTTATTAACTTTTGGAATTGTTTTTTAAGATAGTATATCACTTGCACTTGGAAGTATAAACACCACACACCTCTTGGTTTCATACAATTTGAATAACTTGTTGGGGTGATCACTTCAGGTTTGGATATTTCTTAAGAAAAAAGATTCCACGAGATGGCCAACATACACAATGATGCTTAAGTTAATCACGGAATTCAGTATCTCTACTAAACTTGATTTCAGATTTGGCCAAAATGAAATACTAGAACTTAGTCTCCTACAGGGTTGCACAGCCTTTCATGTATAGTTTCAAAATAGTCCAGGTGGCAGAACTTAACTACAATATGTTTCTAAACAAATTAACAAACTAACCTTTTTAACCTTTGTAGCCTTCTTGGTCTTCTTTGGTGCAATACTGCGACCTTGAAACACAAAGTAAAAATAGTTGTATTTTTACACTTTTTAGGGTTTCATTTAAGAAATTGGAAATGGTGAATTTCACTGGAGGTATCACAGTTTTTTAGAAAAAATTACCAGAGAACTATTGAGCTTTTGCCTTAGCACTTTTTAGGTTGACAAATAAATTTAACCTCTGTTGTTATCATAACAAGATTACCTTAAAATTTTGTGGCCATCATACAATCAGGGCTTCTCAGGAGAGCTACATATAGAGACAGGCATGTATACTGTCTGGAAAAATTAGCTAGGGCTTTCTACGTTGAAGTGCTTTTTAGCCACCTCTTCAATTTCTCAGCCATATTTCAGAATAATTAACTGAAAATCTGCCTTCTAACCTCCAAACATGATAAATGATGTCTTTCTAAAACTGCTTTACCTGTCTCAATAATTTTGTTGCGTATATATACCAGTGTAATATT
>JANSTR010159950.1:0-10111 GCA_025434805.1 Antipathozoanthus remengesaui
TGGAGGCCGAGATCGAAGACAGTTTCTTACGCTATTCAAGGTGTGGAGGCCGAGATCGCAGATCGTCGATGCTGGTATGCTGTTGATGGTATGGGGGCTGAGATGTGACGACGGTCGACGATTCCTATGCTGTTGATGGTGTGGCGGTTGAGATCGCCTGATCGTAGATGCTTCTTATGCTGTTGGTAGTGTGGAGGCCGAGATCGAAGACCGCTTCTTATGCTGGTAATGGTGTGGAGGTTGGTGTCGTAGATCGTCAGTGTTGGTAGGATGTTGATGGTGTGGGGGTCTAGATCCCCTGATCGTTGATGTTTCTTATGCTGTTGATGGTGTGGCGGTTGAGGTCGCCTGATTGTTGATGCTTATTATGCTGTTTATGGTGTGGTGGTTGATCAGTTTGTTCAGCTAAGGGTAAACTTATGACATCTTGGTGAATTTGCTTTCATTGCCAGATTGTTGTCTATAATGTATGTATGTAAGATTCATTTCTCTGCCAGGTTCGTCAACATGCACTAAATTTGAAACATCAATAGGAGATTGTCCAATAAAAGAAACCTTTCTACCCGTTCCCAGTGATGAATCCATTTTTCATTAAGCATCTTTTCGGCATCTCGTTGCAGATTACAAAGCTGGTTACACATGAATTAGTACTCCCTGCACTGCGCGGAGCCGGGACTCCTGCTGATACGAGGAGTTACCGGTTCTCGTCCCGGTTCTGATGTCTCGTGAAGGTGACGAGAGAAGTGTTTAGTCCTTAATAAATTGTATTCGATGAGCAGGTAAGAAAGAACCGGTCGATTTCGGCTCTTTTCAGTAGAGATAGATGATATCTGTCACGTGTGTTTTCCTAACGTCGTCACTGTATCGTGTCCGCCCTTAAAGACTTCTGATAAAATAATTTATATTATAAAAACGTTCTAAATGTTAGATAAACTGTAGTCAGGTGGAAGCTGGTCGTGGGAAATTAGGATTGTAATAAACGGAAATAAACACGTAAGTGAGGGAGTAACCCGTTCCGGAGGTCGTGGGTTCTAATTCCCCCGGGGTCAGAGATTTTTTCTCTTTCTCCGTGTGGGCCAGTTCCTTTCTAGAGCTATCGCTCAGAAGGAATTTATTGGAATTTATTTGTACAGCACTGTAAGGTATCCATTTAAAAATTATATCTGTTTATTCTCCAGTGTTGAGCGGCCAAACCTTACTGGTTACCCCCTTACATACCCACATACAGTTACATTCAATGCAGCAGTTTGGTTAAAGAGTATAGCATTGAAGCTAAAAAGTAAATCGGGTAAAATAACCTTTCAAGACAAATGAAATTTTTGTGACCTTCTCTATGTGTTCAGGAGCAGTTGCCTCGTTCATGGAGCAACTCGTCAAACGTAAATAGTGAAAAAAGGAATGTAAATAAGGGAGTCTCTCGTCAGTACTAAGCCGCCCCAATCGTCGATGCTTCCTCATTAGGGACCTTAAGCATCGACAACAAAATACACGACGACGACGTCCGCAACCCAAGGAGGATGAGTCGAGGCTTTCGTTCTCGGCGTGGAATATGAAAGTTAAGCAGTGTGTTGTTTTGAGGAGACGACGATTGTTGGTTCTCTAAACAGTTGCTCTTGATATGGCTTTCAAAAACGTCCGAAATCTGCTTCTAATTAATCACAACGATGGCTTTATCGCTTTCGAATTTCCTCCAGCAAGATATCGAGCTTTGTGGGCTCGGAGACATCGATCCCAGATGCTTTCTCTTCCTCTGCTTGCTTTAGTTTGTGCCGGGAGATCAGCAGTGCGTATCAATCTCTCACTGCCTTTGTTGTAACACCTGAAGTCTGGAGTCCTTAGAGAATTTAAATAGGCTGTGATGCCTTCCCATACTTTCCTTCTCTCGCTGCTTTTTGGCTTAAAAGTGTAAGGTTCGCTCGTTACAGTTTCGTGAAGCATGATAAAAACAAACTTACATTTCTTTTGAACTGGTTCTTGCTCGGCTGTAGAAATGTGGCCGGCCATGGTTGTCGATGCTTGAGGTCCCTATTAATGCACTGAATAGTTAACGATTATTCGTCGGAATGAAAGTGGCTAGTGATTGGTATTCATCGAGCTACACATCGACACTAGCGTTATTAATTGTTTTACTATTTAGTAATTGCAAATATAAGAGAGTAAGCATTTTGTCTTTAAACGCCAGGTATACTCTCTCATGTGGGGTGAAGGTTCGAAAGCAAAACCCTTCTGTCGCTTAACAGTTTCCCTTTGTTTGCAAATAATTGCGCAAGCTCGACCGCAGTTTTTTTTAACGTAAAGATGTGTAATTTCTGTATGTTTGTAATCGTTGTTAGCTCGTCGATAGCTAGAATTGCGGTGTTTATAGCATTGGATAATGTCAAATTATTAACCAATCACAGCGTCCAAGAAGTGCTATTTACTGGTTTGGTGTGTACTGATGAACACTGCTTCAGTGATATAAAAACGTTTAGCTTCCTGCACGAGGCCTTTATTCGAATGCGATAAAACGTCCAGCAAGCAACAGCTCCGTAACAAATTTGTTGATGAGCTTAATTTATATTTTAAGACTTGATTTGCATTTATTGTCAGACTATTTTTGTCACATAGTAGTTCTTAACGTATTAAGGTTGGCGTCCTGCCTGCCTAAAAGGCGGTATCTCAGAAGGTGTCTGAATATTAGTTAACAATCGCTGCTGTATGTATAATTGGTTTCTAAAGAAAATTCGGTCAAATAAATTATACAAAAAGGAAAAATTCTGGTAATTATATTCAACAAAGGAACCCATTGGTAAGCACTATTTGCTAAACGCCGAGTACAGTTTTAAAATTTGTGGTGATTTGGAAACGTTATTGAGTTCACGTTTTATTCAGCCTACAACAGCTGATCACGTGGTATGCCAGCCATGCCGGCTCGAAATACATGAATGAAGCTCATTAACTTTTTTATTTCATTGGCGTCTGTGATAGATCAAAGGAGTAATTGTGATCATGGGTACCCAGTTTCTCATAAACACTTGATTACTGCACCATAGTTTTATTATGTAAATTGTTTTTCTAGGCAAACAGGCAATAAATAATACGGAATAGTCGCTAAACATCTTCACTATTTTGTTTTTGCTCATTTCAGTAAGCCTCCATGTCCAGGGAAGAAATCCTACCAGCGGGGATACAGCATCCTTCCAGTCGTATTCCATGGAGTTCGACTTTCCAGGCACGATTGTCCAGGACAACGCTCTTTCTCAGGTAGATGACAGGGAGAAGATCGTGACACTTACAGTGACCGACTTTGATCAACAGATCAAAAAGGACATGAGCCCTTCTCAAAACTTTCTTGCTAATTCTGATATAAGGTACCCAAACAAGGACAGCTCTATCGATGCAAAATTCATTTATCAGTGGTCAGCTACAGCCACAACCAGCACCACAGTGACAAATAGCAACGGACTTTCAATCGCAGTGAAAATAGGAACGGAATTTACAACGAAAGTTTTTGGGCTTGCTGAACATAAAGTTCAGGCGAGCATCGAAGGAACCTGTAAATGGGATGAAAGCAAGGCTGATTTCACTTCGGACGCGACAACTCACCTGTACAGATTTGAATTTCCAGTTCCAGCTGGTTGTGACGTCACAGTCGCCATAATGCAAGATGAAGTTCCGACGCGTATCGATTGGAGAGCAACCTTTTTCATTGAAGGATGGGTGCATATTCATGTCTTGGTATGTGACCGTTTGTGCACTCTTATTGCCAGTGCTCTCTTTACTGATATTTGCACATTCTCTGCTGTTGTACCGATTTCTAGTGACGGGACGCTCTTTTAATCTGTATATCTCCAAACCAGAAGACTGTATTTTCACTCTTTATTGCACGATCTGAGTATTTTACAATCTCTTAAAAAACTGAATCACATGCCTCGTATCACCGGCATGATTGACACATTTAACTATTGTAATTCAAACTAAGTTTTCAAACTCATTAATAGTTCATGATGTTGTAAGCCAACCAGAGCGCCCCAATCGGGTCAGGTGGACGAGTTTGAAACCCCGTACAATTTCAAACTTTAGGGATAAAGTTGTTCTTGATCAGCACTAATCATAACGATCCTGCCAGAGTATTCTATTCAGTTCTATTGTGTGATGAACAATGCAATCAACATGTCTATTTTGATCGAGTGAGAAGTTATTTCAAAAACTCCTACTTCGTGTTTGAACGGCGATTCCAAACACCTCAAAACAGTAAAAACACTCGGCTGCTTTGCGGCCTCGTGCATTCATTCATAGTTTCTCGGTGTTTGGAACCCCCATTCAAACACTAGTACTCGTTTTTGAAATATTACTTAAAGATCTCAAGTTCTGAACGCAAATATGCTCGCAGCCTTTTAGCGCGGTTTTGTAGCATTAACCGTTTACACACCAAGGGTGCTTTTCATATGTATAGTCTGACTGGCAAAAAATAATAAGGCGCACACCTTCGGCTTCCATTGGTATCAGCTTTAGAGCTGACTGTAATTACCTTTTTTAATCTTTTCTAGTTCCTGCTTGAGTTAAAAAAACAAAGTTACTGCATAAAAATTCTAAACCTCTAGATCTGCAATTGTTGAATACCTAGTATTTCCTGTTTCTACGTTACAAGAAGAGCAAAATGAATGGTCACTTTATAGGGTTTTAATAAAAGGTTTAAAAATTGAGATCTTCTTGGTTTGTATGAAATCTCTCTAGTTCAGCACAACAAGTGTTGAACTATAATAAGCAAGGTGGTCATTTAAAGAAAAGCTTTTTTGGTGGCTTCTGACTTCACTCTCAAAGTGGTAGATGAAGTTCATTGACATGTTTGTACAGCAACTCACCAGTTAGTTTAAAAAAACAACCACTCATAAGTTTGCTTACCAAAACAATTAACCAGTCACAAGTTTGTTTACCAAAACAACCATTCAGCAGTTTGCATACCAAAACAAACACTCACCAGTTTGTTTCCATAACAACCACTTACCAGTTTGTTTACAAAAAGGAACTGATACGCAACAAAGGCAGCAAAGGAATGCGCCATCACGTACAGGTTGCCCCAAAGAGCTAAACCGCTGTCGTATTTCACAATAGGATACTCAACCTGTTAGGTGAAGTAAGAGTAAATGTTGTCATTCATACAGCTTAATTTCAGGGCTGGACACTAACTTTTAAACTTACTAGTCCAGTGGCTAGTGACAACTTGGACGTTACTAGCCAAAATCGTTTTGTATTAGCCAAGCGATGAAATTCCGAGATATTTTCTTTGAAAAAGATAGAAACCAGTTTGGTCAATTTTATTTTGTTTCTAGCCATAGTGGCTAGTTTAAATCCAAACCTACTAGCCAAAATTAAATTTCTGCTAGTCTGCGGCTTGTTGACTACCATTAGTGTCGATCCCTGCATTTGTAATAATAAATTTTAAAAAGACGTTTCGACCGAAACCATCAGTCTTCATCAGTGAAGTTGGTCACGTCGCATCGAACTGTTAGGTGACAAACACCGAGGAACGGAGAGAAGTGAAGTACTTTTAAAAAGCACTACTCAACAGCTAAACTGCATGCTGTCGTACTCCACAATGGGATACATAATCTGTTAGTAAAGTACTAAAGCCTTACTCAATAGTTGGTCTAGAAACAAGTAAGCAGTACATGTATCTTACAGTCACCCCAAGAATTACAGCAAATCGGCAATTAGGCTCGTGTCGTAGCATTATGCTCGGTCAGTGAAACATAAATCAGACACGTATGCCCTTTTTACCACTTAAAGTACAAAACATACCTTCCTAATCAAAAGAGAGCAGATCAAGAATGCAATATCTAAGTAAATAGTTTTTAAAAAAACTATAGACTGCGTCGGCGGGTAGGTAAAACGTATGATAAAATCAACCGAGGGTTCAGATGCTCCGACGAAGGGCTTGCGCTCGAAACGTCAGCTTTCTTCCAAATTTACGGCGCGAAAAATTATTTTTGTCAACCCTCGGTTGATTTTATCATACTATTGGTAATAAATTTGTTGTTGTTGTAGATTAGATGCTAATTGTTTGTTTCATACTTGGTTTCACTTACCTTTGACCCTGACATCAGAATATCTAACAAAGTGGTTGTGGGCTGCTTTTGTGTTCACTCGATATCCTCCAAAGATTGAAATTTTTGGTCGCTTGAGAAGAATAAACTTCAAGTCCTCATCTGAAACTTTAAAGTCAGGAAAAGACCATTATGGGTGGACTTATAGTCTTTGTTCAACAAACTGAGCAAGTACCAAAATATATACTAAATGATACACTAAATTTCTTTTCTAGCTGGTTAGAGGTGTGTGTAATGTTAGCGCAGTTGGTAAGATTGTTGACTGACAACCAAGGGTTCCCAGGTGCAATTCCCAGGCCTGGTTGAGGGTTGAACTTTGTGAGATTTTCTTTTGCCACACTGTCCGTGGACAGGGACGTTAGTTAAGATGTTGGTCTTGACCTCCTAATGGGGGACTCGATGTCAAGTTGTGCGAGTACTGGAACTAGCAGACATTTGCCGACAGTGCTAGTCTCCTGCTTACTATGAAATCAGGCAGTGACGAATGCGCACAATGTGTCACATGATGTTTATTGTTCAACTTTCTATTATGGAGAATGATTGGACAGTACAGGAAGGAGTCTTCCAATTATTGCAAGTGATAATTATGTATATTTTTATCTCAGGAATAAAGACACTATTTATTATAATTATTCAATGTTTTATTTACAGTATGGCGAATGTCGATCAGAACTGACCTTTGCACAAAGTTTTGCTGTGGAGGTAATACACAATCAGAGAAATACAAGGATATAATATCTAATGTTGTTTGCAATGTGCAATGCCATGTTTTGAAACCCCATCAAGTGCAATGCAGCATTTGCATGAGCAATCTTCCATTGACCATCACACCCCTGCTTGTTCGAGCGGTTTGTTTTTTTGACATGAATACATGGTGCACAGGTGTTACCCATTCACCACCCCACCCCACCCCACTACAAACTACCCAACACCCCTCCCCTGCAATCTCTATACAGAGTACCGTTTACACTCACCATCATCCGGTTTAGGTTTCCTGTCCCCCTCCCCATCCGGGTGGTTGGCTTCCACTGGAACAGTACTGCCATACTTGTCTTCAGTCGGGATTCTATACAAATTCAACCAATAAAATATCACAACAACAGTACTAATATTAACCCTTGTCAGGATAAACCTGTTTTCACATAACCCAAGGATGTCGCAACTCTTGAACCACTTGTTGAAACCTTGTAGTGTGATGTCATTTTGCTCGTCTTGAAAGGTAGAATCAGGAAATTCTAAATGTCTCAACAAATTCAGATGTTCACAATTTTTATCAAGTATGGCTTATATGAGTTTTAAGAATTTAGCAAGAGAAGGGTTAATGTACTGTAAACAAATATAAATGGTTTGTCAAAAGTTCACTAAACGTTTTCATCCATCTTGGTCATCTCCAAAGTAACTTGGGTGTTCAATCCATCCAAATGGGTAGCTTAGAGATTTTTCAAAATTGATAATGTCACTAACAATGAAAAAAGTTTGGCAACAAAATAATGAAACTGTTTTGTTGAACTTAGTTGCTCATGGCTAATAACAAGGATTTGTTGATAAGGGATTTCAATGTGTAAATTATTTTGCATCAGTTAGAAAGGTCTAACTTCTTAAAGTGTTTGTGGGCTCTTAACATTACTGGTCGTACTTTGTGGAATAACTTTGTCAGATTGTCTAGGCCCAACTGACACCAGCTCCAGTGGGCTGCAGGATGCAGTACAACATAATGAAGGTGTCCATTCATCTAGAAAATGACTTTGTGCACTCATAACAGGAGATGTGTTTTTTCTTTTGATGTTCACTGCAATGGCCGAGAAAAACATACAATAACATAACGAGAGAAAAACCAGACAGACACACACACTTGTACAATAAAATGATGCAGTACTCATAAAACAGTCAAGCAATCAAGTTAAGTCAGTTTACTGTCTTACACATTTTGCTTGCGAGGTTTTTTCCTGGGCGAAGCAGTGACATCAGCAGTCGCCACAGCAGGGCTGGCAGGTGTTGAGCTCATGGTAATGACCGATGGAGTGACACCATTTATCATTGCAGTCGACGGGGCTACAGTTGCTACTGGCACTTCTGGTGGATCCTTTTTAACTTTGGTTGGTGAGGGGGGAGATGACGATTGTGTTGATGACTGTTGGTCGGTTGGCTGAGAACTGGGTGCTGTAGATGTTATAGGCTGATCACCCCCCTGACTTCCGGTATCACTGAAATACAAGTAATGTTGGACCAATCACTATATACCCAAACTTCTGGCTATAAAAAGTTCGAACATTCAAAACCCCATTTCTACCAAGTTTTTAAAACTCAAACTTGCCAAACTTATGAATTATGCAAATCTTAAACCTCTGAACTTGTTGAAACCATCCATCTTTCAAGATGCACGAAGGAATGATCAATCATCTTACAGGGTTTCAACAACAATTACTGGTTCAAAAGTTGCAACATATTTGGTTTATGTGGAATTGGGTTTGGTATGATAAGAGTTGAAGTTGCTGAATTTTATGAAAGCTCAGAACCTCTGAATTTGCTGAAACCTTTAACATCTCTTGAGAAAAAAGTGTCTCCTATTACAGCTCGTTTGTTTTCCCATTATTGTCTCTTCACTTATAGAAAACAAAAAAATGTGTATCATTTCTTAGAAATTAACTTGCTTATTTAAGCATTGAGTACATAATTCTATTTGGTGTCTCTCACATTTATGGAAATCAAATAACAATTATCATTTCTTTGCTACTTTCCTTATGAAGTTCAAACTAAACTGCACCTTTGTAGCAGGTCATTTCACCATAAGTCATTTCACCCCATACCTTGGTCATTTTGCCCCATATCTTGGTCATTTTGGCCCACATTAGTTAAAAACATTTTACAGTAAAATACATTGTTCTGTGACTAATCTAGTGTTCCATATAACTATTATGTTTTGAAGACAGGTTTAGAAAACATTGGCAAATAAAAAGTCAAAAGGGCAAAGAATACAAGATCATGAAGATGGCCATGCGTGAACAGGTCTAGTAGTGCATTTTGGAGTTGTTATGTTGCTTTAACCTTTCATTACATACGAAGTTGTGTTATACTTAATTGAAAAAATCGTACTTCTGCAATTTGAAATTTGTCTTACCTGGGTGGTTTTGGTGAATTCTGCCCTGAATGAGGAGCGGACACAGTTGTGTCAGACCTTGGACTTGCCCCCGACTCACTCTGGCTTGTCGTCACTGCCTCACTAAATGGTGGCTGTGTTGCCATCTTTCGTGCCCTGTAAATGGAAAACTCGATGAATCACTCACTCAAATTATTACAATCAAATATAATGACTAAATATCATCTAGAACAATGAGCCTTGCAAGGGTTCTGCCTGAAGAAAATTATTTTAGTTTGCTTATGTGTTTGACTAATTTCTTGCAGAAATGCCTAAAATCAAATTTGCGATTTACCCTTAATAAAATGAAAATTTTGATTTTTTTCATGCAAAATTGGTGTATTGAAGTTTTTGATTTACCTAACCCATTTCCTCAGTCTCTTGGCAGATCATTAAGTTGAGGTTCCACTGTAGGTAGACTAGTATAGCATATAGCTAGATTATATAGCTAGACTATATAGGTAGACTTAGTATATAGTTAGACTAGTTATAGTATATAGCTGGATTATATATCTAGACTAGATAAGTATATTGCTAAATTAGCTATAGTATATAACTAGACTATATAGCTTGACTATATATAGTATATAGCTAGACTAACAATAGTAAAACTATAGTATACAGCTGGACTATATAGATAGACTAGATATAGTATATAGCTTGACGATATAACTAGACTAGTTGTAGTATATAGCTAAACATAGCTGGACAAGTTATAGTATATAGCTAAACAATATAGTTAGGTTAACTATAGTGTATAGCTAGACTAGCAATAGTATATAGCTAGGCTATACAGTTTTTCTTTCTTATGGACCTTAACCCTTTCACCACCAGCTATTTTCAGCCATTTTTATGATAATTCAGTGGTGATAGCTTTTTTGAAAATAAC